>CM026394.1:1487666-1589051 GCA_014843695.1 Archivesica marissinica
TAGGTAGAGTTGGGGGATTATGTAGGTATATATAGGTAGAGTTGGGGGATTATGTAGGTATATATAGGTAGAGTTGGGGGATTATGTAGGTATATATAGGTAGAGTTGGGGGATTATGTAGGTATATATATATAGGTAGAGTTGGGGGATTATGTAGGTATATATAGGTAGGGCTGGGGGATTATTTAGGTAGGTATATACTGTAAAAATCTATAATTTTCACACATTTCAAGATTTTCAATGAATTTGTTTTCTTCTTCTTGTCGTTCGCGAATCACATGGACAAGCCGGCAGCAAACACGAAATGGGCCGTCCTCAGATCCTCCCGGCAGCCATGTAACTTCATCTGGAGAGAAGTATCTGTTGGCCAGGTTGTTTTCCTCAGCCCATGAATGAATTTGTTTTGAAATTGCGCATCCGCGATGTATCGCGAAAAATAAAGGCGACTGTTTATGTATATCACCTATAATTGTAATGACTTGCAAAATTTGGATAAAATGTACATATTTTCGGATAAAACTCAGTATTATTCACGAGAATCACGAGATCGCAAAAAATAGCCAAAATATATGTCTCTAGAATAAATAGTGTTCTACAGTATAGGTACGGTCAGGGTGGTTATGTTGGAATGTAGGTAGGTATATATAAGTACAGTTGGGTGAAAACCAAAACACAATCCTACTTTCTGAGCAGCAGGGAGTATGCAACATGAAAGTGTACCAAGAGCCCAGCACTCTCGACATTGGGCCCCTGTTTCAAAGGCAGATAGTGAAACATGTAGGGGCCCGGGCCTGCAACGTTTAGCAAGGGTGCAAGAGGAAGTCTGAAGTTCTGGTACGCATAATTCAGCCACCATGATTCCAGCTGCAGTATTTGAGCATATACATGTTGGTGTACATTGAAACAGCTGCAGTATTTGAACATATACATGTTGGTGTAAATTGAAACAGCTGCAGTATTTGAATATATACATGTTGGTGTACATTGAAACAGCTGCAGTATTTGAACATATACATGTTGGTGTAAATTGAAACAGCTGCAGTATTTGAATATATACATGTTGGTGTACATTGAAACAGCTGCAGTATTTAAACATATACATGTTGGTGTACATTGAAACAGCTGCAGTATTTAAACATATACATGTTGGTGTACATTGAAACAGCTGCAGTATTTAAACATATACATGTTGGTGTACATTGAAACAGCTGCAGTATTTGAATATATACATGTTGGTGTACATTGAAACAGCTGCAGTATTTGAATATATACAAGCTGGTGTACATTGAAACAGTTGCAGTATTTGAATATATACATGTTGGTGTACATTGAAACAGCTGCAGTATTTGAATATATACATGTTGGTGTACATTGAAACAGCTGCAGTATTTGAACATATACATGTTGGTGTACATTGAAACAGCTGCAGTATTTAAACATATACATGTTGGTGTACATTGAAACAGCTGCAGTATTTGAGCATATACATGTTGGTGTACATTGAAACAGCTGCAGTATTTGAATATATACATGTTGGTGTACATTGAAACAGCTGCAGTATTTGAATATATACATGTTGGTGTACATTGAAACAGCTGCATTATTTGAATATATACATGTTGGTGTACATTGAAACAGCTGCAGTATTTGAATATATACAAGCTGGTGTACATTGAAACAGCTGCAGTATTTGAATATATACATGTTGGTGTACATTGAAACAGCTGCAGTATTTGAATATATACATGTTGGTGTACATTGAAACAGCTGCAGTATTTGAATATATACATGTTGGTGTACATTGAAACAGCTGCAGTATTTGAATATATACAAGATGGTATACATTGAAACAGCTGCAGTATTTAAACATATACATGTTGGTGTACATTGAAACAGCTGCAGTATTTGAATATATACATGTTGGTGTACATTGAAACAGCTGCAGTATTTGAATATATACATGTTGGTGTACATTGAAACAGCTGCAGTATTTGAACATATACATGTTGGTGTACATTGAAACAGCTGCAGTATTTGAATATATACAAGCTGGTATACATTGAAACAGCTGCAGTATTTGAATATATACATGTTGGTGTACATTGAAACAGCTGCAGTATTTGAACATATACATGTTGGTGTACATTGAAACAGCTGCAGTATTTAAACATATACATGTTGGTGTACATTGAAACAGCTGCAGTATTTGAGCATATACATGTTGGTGTACATTGAAACAGCTGCAGTATTTGAATATATACATGTTGGTGTACATTGAAACAGCTGCAGTATTTGAATATATATAGATGTTGGTGTACATTGAAACAGCTGCAGTATTTGAATATATACAAGCTGGTGTACATTGAAACAGCTGCAGTATTTGAACATATACATGTTGGTGTACATTGAAACAGCTGCAGTATTTGAGCATATACATGTTGGTGTACATTGAAACAGCTGCAGTATTTAAACATATACATGTTGGTGTACATTGAAACAGCTGCAGTATTTGAGCATATACATGTTGGTGTACATTGAAACAGCTGCAGTATTTGAATATATACATGTTGGTGTACATTGAAACAGCTGCATTATTTGAATATATACATGTTGGTGTACATTGAAACAGCTGCAGTATTTGAATATATACAAGCTGGTGTACATTGAAACAGCTGCAGTATTTGAATATATACATGTTGGTGTACATTGAAACAGCTGCAGTATTTGAATATATACATGTTGGTGTACATTGAAACAGCTGCAGTATTTGAATATATACATGTTGGTGTACATTGAAACAGCTGCAGTATTTGAACATATACATGTAGGTGTACATTGAAACAGCTGCAGTATTTGAATATATACATGTTGGTGTACATTGAAACAGCTGCAGTATTTGAATATATACAAGCTGGTATACATTGAAACAGCTGCAGTATTTGAATATATACATGTTGGTGTACATTGAAACAGCTGCAGTATTTGAATATATACATGTTGGTGTACATTGAAACAGCTGCAGTATTTGAACATATACATGTTGGTGTACATTGAAACCGCTGCAGTATTTAAACATATACATGTTGGTGTACATTGAAACAGCTGCAGTATTTGAATATATACATGTTGGTGTACATTGAAACAGCTGCAGTATTTAAACATATACATGTTGGTGTACATTGAAACAGCTGCAGTATTTGAGCATATACATGTTGGTGTACATTGAAACAGCTGCAGTATTTGAACATATACATGTTGGTGTAAATTGAAACAGCTGCAGTATTTGAATATATACATGTTGGTGTACATTGAAACAGCTGCAGTATTTAAACATATACATGTTGGTGTACATTGAAACAGCTGCAGTATATAAACATATACATGTTGGTGTACATTGAAACAGCTGCAGTATTTAAACATATACATGTTGGTGTACATTGAAACAGCTGCAGTATTTAAACATATACATGTTGGTGTACATTGAAACAGCTGCAGTATTTAAACATATACATGTTGGTGTACATTGAAACAGCTGCAGTATTTGAACATATACATGTTGGTGTACATTGAAACAGCTGCAGTATTTGAATATATACATGTTGGTGTACATTGAAACAACGGCAGTATTTGAATATATACATGTTGGTGTACATTGAAACAGCTGCAGTATTTGAATATATACATGTTGGTGTACATTGAAACAGCTGCAGTATTTGAACATATACATGTTGGTGTACATTGAAACAGCTGCAGTATTTGAGCATATACATGTTGGTGTACATTGAAACAGCTGCAGTATTTGAACATATACATGTTGGTGTACATTGAAACAGCTGCAGTATTTGAATATATACAAGCTGGTATACATTGAAACAGTGGCAGTATTTGAATATATACATGTTGGTGTACATTGAAACAGCTGCAGTATTTGAATATATACATGTTGGTGTACATTGAAACAGCTGCAGTATTTGAATATATACATGTAGGTGTACATTGAAACAGCTGCAGTATTTGAACATATACATGTAGGTGTACATTGAAACAGCTGCAGTATTTGAATATATACATGTTGGTGTACATTGAAACAGCTGCAGTATTTGAATATATACATGTTGGTGTACATTGAAACAGCTGCAGTATTTGAATATATACATGTTGGTGTACATTGAAACAGCTGCAGTATTTGAATATATACATGTTGGTGTACATTGAAACAGCTGCAGTATTTGAACATATACATGTTGGTGTACATTGAAACAGCTGCAGTATTTAAACATATACATGTTGGTGTACATTGAAACAGCTGCAGTATTTGAGCATATACATGTTGGTGTACATTGAAACAGCTGCAGTATTTGAATATATACATGTTGGTGTACATTGAAACAGCTGCAGTATTTGAATATATACATGTTGGTGTACATTGAAACAGCTGCATTATTTGAATATATACATGTTGGTGTACATTGAAACAGCTGCAGTATTTGAATATATACAAGCTGGTGTACATTGAAACAGCTGCAGTATTTGAATATATACATGTTGGTGTACATTGAAACAGCTGCAGTATTTGAATATATACATGTTGGTGTACATTGAAACAGCTGCAGTATTTGAATATATACATGTTGGTGTACATTGAAACAGCTGCAGTATTTGAACATATACATGTAGGTGTACATTGAAACAGCTGCAGTATTTGAATATATACATGTTGGTGTACATTGAAACAGCTGCAGTATTTGAATATATACAAGCTGGTATACATTGAAACAGCTGCAGTATTTGAATATATACATGTTGGTGTACATTGAAACAGCTGCAGTATTTGAATATATACATGTTGGTGTACATTGAAACAGCTGCAGTATTTGAATATATACAAGCTGGTGTACATTGAAACAGCTGCAGTATTTGAACATATACATGTTGGTGTACATTGAAACAGCTGCAGTATTTAAACATATACATGTTGGTGTACATTGAAACAGCTGCAGTATTTGAGCATATACATGTTGGTGTACATTGAAACAGCTGCAGTATTTGAATATATACATGTTGGTGTACATTGAAACAGCTGCAGTATTTGAATATATACATGTTGGTGTACATTGAAACAGCTGCAGTATTTGAATATATACATGTTGGTGTACATTGAAACAGTTGCAGTATTGTGGACATGATAGCTCAAAATGTTGTTGATGGAATTTTAATGAAACTCTGTGGCCGATCGGTTACGGTCGTTGTACACCGTTGTTAGAACTCGCCTTTTATCGCTATCAACATGGCCATGAGTTCGCTCCCTATAACAGCGACACGCTACAAACTAATGATTGTGAGAAAGTATGCAATAAAATATGGTTAAATCAGATGACATGAAACATGTAGTAATCGTTCCTTCCTACTGATAATTTTGATAACAGAGGTTAAAGCGACATTACATCGCAAAAAGCAAATAAAATGCATTTTTTCTCGTATAAATGCATATATACTACACATTCTTCTGAATACATTCAAACACTAACATTGAATCAATAAACAGTGTTTTTGTGGTATAATACAAACTTTCAAAAGTGAAAGTAGGATTTCATATAACGATCATCCGCGCTCCTGAATTAAAGTTTCTTTGTCATTGGAGTCAATACTAAACGCGCGATACTTTCGTTTAGAGATAATTTAACTACGATTAGTCTACAAATAAATATGCATAGGCACACATGTGAAATATCATGGTAAATATGTACAATACCTCATGTTATTCAGGATACAAGCATTGTATTACGCATGAATGTCGACCCTATTTACATTATTTTGTTATGTCAACAAACTGTGTATACGACATTTGTTTATTTGTTGAAATATTCAGTTTTTGAGGCTAAAATTTGGGGGGGGGGGAATTATACCATATAATAGCAAATTACATTCTGCAGACATTTGCGTTTTCACCGATGTAGTGTCGTTTAAGTACCGTGTTTTGAAAATGTCACATTAAGATATTCATGTGCTCTGCAGTTATAACGAGATAAATTTATAAATATGTGAGTGAATACAATTCAGCTCCAAGAGTTAGGCAAAGCGGACGGGGGGTGGGAGAAGGCGGGTACGGGGGGTGGGAGAAGGCGGGTATGGGGGTGGAGAAGGCAGGTATGGGGGTGGGAGAAGGCAGGTATGGGGGTGGGAGAAGGCGGGTATGGGGGTGGGAGAAGGCAGGTATGGGGTGGGAGAAGGTGGGTACGAGGGTGGGAGAAGGCAGGTATGGGGGGGTGGGAGAAGGCGGGTATGGGGGTGGGAGAAGGCGGGTATGGGGGTGGGAGAAGGCGGGTACGGGGGGTAGACTATAATTATAGATCCCATAAAGTAAGCCAACATTTTACAAACTGTGGATTAGAGTGAATATACATACATGTACATGCCTGGAGGTTATAAAACTTTTCTCAAATCTCAAACTCTGTCTCAAGCCATTTGATTGGTTGAGCTGAAGCCAAGCTTCAGAATCATCCAATCAAATGATCTGAACCTTTTATAATATCAGATTCAGGATAATGTATTACTAATGCAGGATCATGCAATCTCATGTATTCACTATGCAAAGCATCAATTTGTGACATTATGAATTTACAATCTTTTTACAATACATCTTCATTATACAGTTAAACTTGTATTAAGAGATCACCAAATGGAAAGGCAAGAAGCAGTCTCCTGCTGGAATGGTCTCTTAACCCTTTCAACACCACAGACCTCTAAATCGGCCTACAAAAAGTGTACATCCAGATGAGCCGGCTCGTGACGAGTAAGTACCAGTAATATTACTATTTTAGACAGAATTACCCATTTTGATAAATGAACTGGTCCAAATGTAATTTTCTTATTAATTTAATGGTCTAAAAATATCATGGACCAGTCCATGTCAGTTACTTGGTGTTGAATGGGTTAATACAGGCTAATTTGTTACTTGAATGTTACGCAAATTGAAAGTGGTCTCTTAATGCACAGACTTTAGTGACTGATCTCATAATAGATTTCACTATCTTCACTGTATCATTTTATCCTGTTCTGAATTCATGATGTAATCAAATGTTGCTATGGATACAACACTTATTCAGCAAATATTCCAATCTACAGGATAGAACAGGCCTGAAAACCACATTGCATCTTCTCTCTGCCTCGCAGCGATGGAGTCCATCGGGAATTAGGTCATGAGAGTGATTAACCCATTCAACCCCAAGTAACTGGCATGGACTGGTCCATGATATTCTTAGACCAATAAATGAATAAGAAAATTACATTCGGACCAGTTCATTTATCAAGATGGGTAATTTTGTCTAAAATTAGTAATACTACTTGCAAAAAGTGCAGATCCTGATGAGACGGCTCGTCACGAGCCGGCTCATCTGGATCTACACTTTTTGTAAGCCTATAAATCGAGGTCTGTGGTGTTGAAAGGGTTAATATAAGTTGGAGGAACTTGTTTCGCAATCGAGCTAATGCCAATCTGCAGTCAAACCTGTGTTAGTGGTCACCTCTATTTAGCAGCCAACCTGTATTAAGCAGCCAGTTTTCAGAATTCAAGTATGTTGGTATACTGTATACTCTATGCATGTGCCCCCATATTTAGCAGCCACCTGTGCTAAGCAGCCACTTTCTGTGATTCCCTTGGCTGGCTGCTTAATACAGGTTTGACTTTACGTAGAATTGGTTATGTCATTGTGTGGAGCTTCTACGGGAGAAATGATTAAATTAACAGTAACAAAATGTATAGAGTGGTGGAACCTATGCTCGGCGTAAATCCTACATATCATGGCCTATAAAAAAGTTAAATGCACTTGCCGTATATTATTATTTCTTAAGTCGTGCACACAACTTTCAAATAATTGTTGTTGAAAATTTTAGCTTCATTATGTGACCATGCGCCTCAATACAGCTATCGCAACGGCACTTGTATCCATGGGGAACTAGATACTTTAGGGCACCTATGCACGGCGTACATGATTTTTTTATATTTATGCACGGGTAAATGCTGAATATATTATTTTGACTTACGGTAGTAACATCAATAACTAACAATATTACAACTCATAAGAAACTTTTTTTCTGGTTATTTGTATATTTTCCCCCAATTAGGAACGCTATCTGAAATGCTCATAAACCGCATCATTTTGGTGGAAAAAATTCTCCCAACAAGTTGTCTGTTTATATTCTGCTACTGAACCAGTCAGGTGACAGTTGCATTAGGCTACCGGTACTAACAACGGAATGCTATTGAATCATGCTTCACCTCTGTCAGCGAAAATAGGTTAAAACTATTTAAATATTTTAAATACGGATGTAAATGGAAAAAATAAGCCGAGCATAGGAATACGCCTAGCATAGGTTCTACCACTCTGTGCATGCATACTGGTAGTAGCTTGATAACAGTCCCATAAGCATTGCATGCTCCTTTTACCTCATTAATCCATAACCTGTTAATCGCAACTAAGGTCGATTTTTCAAACAGCATAGCGCCAGATAAGATGGCACAGAACGTGCAGTCTGATCAGGTTCTATGCTGTTTGCTATTTGGATAGTGGAGTTAAAGCACTTGGCTGATAAGCAAACAACATAGATCCTGATCAGATGTGGGGTTACACCCTGGATCTATGTTGCTTGCACAGCATAGATCCTGATCAGATGGAACATTCTGTGTCATCTGATCTGGCTCTGTGCTGTTTGCTATTCGGATAGTGGCGCTAAAGCACTTGGCTGAAAAGTAAACAACACAGATCCTGATCAGACGTGGCGTTACACCCTGGATCTATGTTGTTTGCACATTCCTTCCAATTTATTTGGTATCTTAACCCATTCAACACCAAGTAACTGACATGGACTGGTCCATGATATTTTTAGACCAATAAATTAATAACAATATTACATTTGGATCAGTTCATTTATCAAAATGGGTAATTTTTTTCCTAAAAATAGTTATATTACTTGAAAAAAGTGCAGATCTACACTTTTTTGAGCCAATTTAGAGGTCTGTGGTGTTGATAGGGTTAAGGGCACGAATAACAGCTTACAATCTTAAATGTGTCCACATTTTGAAATAATAATGAATTGTGAATGCCGCTCTCTCAGTGCTTGCTCCCAGTCTCTGCTGCCAGAAATGGTATATAACGGGTAAAGCCGTTGCAAAATTGATCATAGGGGCCACAGGGAGCCTGTAATCTAAGTAAGCATACTCCAACCACCACTGCTCCAGCTGAAAAACACAGAAATCAACACCTGATATGGCCTACAGTAGAAATACATTTCCAGTGGTAATCCAGGGATCGCAGGTTCAATCAACCCGCCTGACACTAATAAAATTAACCCTTTCAACACCAAGTAACTCACATGGACTGGTCCATGATATTCATAAACCAATAAATGAATCAGAAAATCACATTTGGACAAGTTCATTTATCAAAATGGGTAATTATGTCTAAAAATAGTCATATCACTGGCAAAAAGTACAGATCCTAATGAGACGGCTCGTCACGAGCCGGGTCATCTGGAGCTACACTTTTTTGTAAGCTTATTTAGAGGTCTGTGGTGTTGAAAGGGTTAACAGTCTTTCAGATGGGACTTTAAACCAAGGTCTCGTGTCGGTGCTTTACACTGTGCACGTAAAAGAACCAGAGGAGACGCTGGTGTGGTTTTTTTCTGTATCATTGCACTATCCTCCAAAAATGACTAATCTTCTCAGGAGGAGGCGCCCATATGGGCAACCGGTAGCGACGATAAATAAACGTAAAACACACTTTCCGTCCATGTCTACACGAATAAATGGCTTCTATGACAGATATTACTGGCTTTTCTATTCTTATTTTACAACGATTGCGATACAAGCTTTAACAACTTTAATCACTCTCGTTTGAGCGGATGAAAGCGTAAAAGTGGTCATTTGTGTGGGAGGAAGCCGGAGTATCCAGGAGAAAACCCACCTGTCCGATCTGGCGACCATCATACCATCTCACATACTTTCCGGTCCGAGGATCGAACCCGGGATGCATTGGTGAGAAACGAGCGTGCTAACCACTGTCCAAATCGGACAGCGATTTTTTCTATTTCATCCCTTGATAGATAAAGTCTGACTATCCCGAAATGGATATTGGTCCTTTTAGTTGGAATTCTTTGTTTTTACTGTTATTTTCTAACCAAATGTTGTGGTAAGATAAATGTGATTTTATCACAATCAGCTTAATTATTTGATAAGCATTTTTTACAGTATAGAACCCATTGGATATCTTGTATGATATTTGTTGAGATTTAATAATTTAATAATTATAAGATGAGAAAACGGATGGAAAAGGATAGCATGTGGTGCAAAGGAAACAACGATAAAAACAGAGGAAACCAATTAACCCATTCAACACCAAGTAACTCACATGGACTGGTCCATGATATTCATAAACCAATAAATGAATCAGAAAATCACATTTGGACAAGTTCATTTATCAAAATGGGTAATTATGTCTAAAAATAGTCATATCACTGGCAAAAAGTGCAGATCCTGATGAGACGGCTCGTCACGAGCCGGCTCATCTGGATCTACACTTTTTGTAAGCCTATTTAGAGGTCTGTGGTGTTGAAAGGGTTAAGAGGACCAATTTACCGTTAGGAGTATTTAGGGGGAGTAACTGACTTAATGGTTCTCACTGGTACTTAGTAGTACAGTCAAACCTGTGGTCATTAAGCAGCCAACCTGTATTAAGCAGCCAGTTTCCAGATTCCCAATATGATGCATTTATTATAAATACATGTGCCCTCTATTAGGCAATCACCTGTGCTAAGCAGCCACTTTCTGTGATTATCTTGGCTGGCTGCTTAAAACAGGTTTGACTGTAGATAAATAAATTATTAATTTGAAGAGAATTCTTTTCTGGTTTGTCGAAAATTCCTGAACTGAAATACAGTCAAACCTGTGTTAGTGGTCACCTCTATTATACAGTCAAACCTGTGTTAGTGGTCACCTCTATTATACAGTTAAACCTGTGTTAGTGGTCACCTCTATTATACAGTCAAACCTGTGTTAGTGGTCACCTCTATTATACAGTCAAACCTGTGTTAGTAGTCACCTCTATTATACAGTCAAACCTGTGTTAGTGGTCACCTCTATTATACAGTCAAACCTGTGTTAGTGGTCACCTCTATTATACAGTCAAACCTGTGTTAGTGGTCACCTCTATTATACAGTCAAACCTGTGTTAGTGGTCACCTCTATTATACAGTCAAACCTGTGTTAGTGGTCACCTCTATTATACAGTCAAACCTGTGTTAGTGGTCACCTCTATTAAGCAGCCAATCTGTATTAAGCAGCCAGTTATAACATTCCCAATGGGACAATTTGTTCAACAATTAACTCTATTTAGGAGCCACTTTTACTAAGTCGCCATTTTTCATCACTCAATAGGCTGGCTGCTTAAGACAGGTTTGAGTGTACAGTCATTTTAGAATAGCCATATACATCAATAATAGGGCTAGAGATACACCGTCAATGTGGGAGAAATACGGACCTCAGTAAATGTGGGAGAAATACTGTCCTCAGTAAATGTGGGAGAAATACTGACCTCAGTAAATGTGGGAGAAATACTCTCCCTGAATTGCCTCTGACACTTCTCCCCATTTCAAGCTCAGTGAGAATATTTTTTGTAATAAAGGAAATTCGACACACTTCTCCAATAAATCCCGAACATCTGTCTGGTGGGCATATGTCTGGTGAGCAATGTCTAGTGAGCAAATGTCTGGTGAGCATATGTCTGGTGAGCAATGTCTGGTGAGTAATGTCTGGTGAGTAATGTCTGGTGAGCAATGTCTGGTGAGTAATGTCTGGTGAGCAAATGTCTGGTGAGTAATGTCTGGTGAATAAATGTCTGGTGAGCAAATGTCTGGTGAGTAATGTCTGGTGAGCAATGTCTGGTGAGCAAATGTCTGGTGAGTAATGTCTGGTGAGCAAATGTCTGGTGAGTAATGTCTGGTGAGCAAATGTCTGGTGAGTAATGTCTGGTGAGCATATATCTGGTGAGCAAATGTCTGGTGGGCATATATCTGGTGAGCATATATCTGGTGAACATATATCTGGTGAGCATATATCTGGTGAGCATATATCTGGTGAGCATATATCTGGTGAGCAAATGTCTGGTGAGCATATGTCTGGTGAGCATATATCTGGTGAGCAAATGTCTGGTGAGCATATATCTGGTGAGCATATATCTGGTGGGCATATATCTGGTGAGCATATATCTGGTGAGCAAATGTCTGGTGAGTAAATGTCTGGTGAGTAAATGTCTGGTGAGTAAATGTCTGGTGAGTAAATGTCTGGTGAGTAATGTCTGGTGAGTAATGTCTGGTGAGTAATGTCTGGTGAGCAAATGTCTGGTGAGTAATGTCTGGTGAGTAAATGTCTGGTGAGTAAATGCCTTGTGAGTAAATGCCTTGTGAGCCAATGCCTGGTGTGCATATGCCTTGTGAGCCAATGCCCGGTGTGCATATGCCTTGTGAGCCAATGCCTGGTGAATAAATGCCTGGTGAGCCAATGCCCGGTGTGCATATGCCTTGTGAGCCAATGCCTTGTGAGCCAATGCCTGGTGAATAAATGCCTGGTGAGCCAATGCCCGGTGTGCATATGCCTTGTGAGCCAATGCCTTGTGAGCCAATGCCCGGTGTGCATATGCCTTGTGAGCCAATGCCTTGTGAGCCAATGCCCGGTGTGCATATGCCTTGTGAGCCAATGCCTTGTGAGCCAATGCCCGGTGTGCATATGCCTTGTGAGCCAATGCCTGGTGAGTAAATGTGAAAGTGTGCAATTGTTCTGTGAGAAATTGTCCCTTGAGCAATTGTTCAGTGAACTGTCCAATGAGTGAGCAGCTGTCCATCCATCCACCACAAATGGTAAATTGAAATATTTCTTACCAAGCTGAAACTGGGGAGATATATCTCCATTTAGGGAGATATATATCCTAGCGTTATGGGTTTTCATATATATATAAATCTATATTTCTGGCTTTTGGTCCCGGCTACAAAATCATCAGTAGAGTGGTTATTTATATTGAGTGCTCCATGTATACACACCCAGTTTCTCTCTGTCTCCGCTCTCCGGAGCAGTTGTTTCTGGAGATCAACGCCAACACCTGACGCAAACTGCTGCACTATCATCTCCGTCTGTCTGTATTCTTCATCAGAAACATGTGGTCTAACTGCAATATAAATATACTAAACTAAGCACACTGAGCAATTCTTCACCAAATACTAGCATAGTGTAAACTCTACAGTCTACATACACTATGTCGATTTAAACTAAACAAAATACAGTCAAACCTGTCTTAAGCAGCCAACAAAGGGAATTACAGAAAGTGGCTGCGTAACACAGATTGCTGCTTAATAGAGGTCAAATGTATAATAAAACAGCATATTGGGAATCTGAAAACTGGCTGCTTAATACACGTGGGTTGCTTAATAGAGGTGACCACTAACACAGGTTTGACTGTACTTTGATATAACCGAAGTTTGACATAACCGATATTGACATTATTTCCTAAAGATGTTTCTCATAGATGGTAAGCGTTACACGTATACTCTTGTCCCATAATAAATCATTTTTCAAGTTGTCATTGTCTGTTATATATGTATAACCGTGATGTGGACACACTTGATAAAAACTCACCATAATATTTTATTTAATAAATGTAAAACATACATGTGCCGTAAATAACATTTATTACAAAAATGTGATAAGAAATCGCTGATGTATAACGGTGCAATAACGGTGCAGTTATAAACTGATACTCGAGTACGATGAACCGTTTATCCAATTATTGGTTAATTGCCAATTAGAGTGTACCTGTATTGAACACATTGTAATTACTAATGACGGTGAACACCATCAACTATCTTTATCAATTGTTTGCACGAGCCAGCTATACGTAAAATGGTAGTATTTGAAACAGGACTTTGACCAGACTTTGACATAGCCGGTGAATTTGACATAACCCACTTTGAGATAACGGATGTAGACTGAAATATTCTAGCTTGACACAACATATTATGATTAGTGGATATATCGGTATGAAATAGCAAGTTTGATTAATTCATTATCCCCAGTGACCCTAATATCGGTGAATACTAATGAGCGGTGATATCAGAATTAATCCAAATGAACCGCACATGTTCATTTTGTGCTTACTATTGACAATATCCGTCGGATTTCTGAAACTGTCCATAGCATAAACTAGCTGAAATGTCATTTTTACTAGTAAATTTACCGTAATTTATTCAAAACTTGTTTTTTCCTCTTACACTCGTAAGTTTTTGTTCATGTAGTCAATATTTAGGTGAATTTCAATGAATTTGTTATCTATCGGCTGCATTTGACATTTGTAAGGTACCCGCTACTCATGTGACGTCACATGATTGCCTTATATGGCATGTATTGCTACTGGTATAAACTTGTAAGGCGAAATTTACATCGTCACCGGTCATTGGTATCACCGCGTAAATAAAAGATGGAGGCATGTGCTGTTGCTTTCACTTTATTTTTGATTCAGTTATGACTTATTTCTTACTAACTAATATTGCATACAATAAAATAATTATGATTATGCTTAATTGAGAGTGAACATTATTTGCACAGCCTCATTTTGAAACACAAATACACAGGTTATTGCTTATGTCACCGGTTACCAGTATACCCAGGATACATTTCTTTGCAATTTCTGTCAATGTATGTAGATATGACATAAATCTGTTCCAAAACATAAGCATGCCCCAAAATTCTATTCTGAGATAATAATGGCAGTGGATCAAGAGTCATACAAATTATATATAAATATGTCGTAAATACAGATATCTGACCACGAGTTTGCGATGTAGAGAAATTGTATATCTGTGACATACAAAATTACTCACAAGACCATGATGTGGGAAATTTTATACCAGCAATAAGACCAGGATGTGAGAAATGTTATACCAGTTGCACGATAATGATGTGGTAATTGTTTTTATACCAGTCACAATGATGTAGAGAAATTGTATACCCATTATTTGGTGTATTTTTATTCTGTCTGAATATTCAGTGCATATTTCATCTTGCACAACTACATTTTGTAAATATGTAAACACGTGTACATTGTACTTGCATGGATTATAATAAGAAAATGATATGCGCAAATTCAAGGTCATCGCAAAAGGATTTTTAAAAAAAAGTTTTTAAACTTTATTTATTTTACAACGATTGCGAAGCAAGTTCTAACAACTTATATTAATCACTCTCGTTGGCGCGGATGAAAGCATATACATGTATGTGGTCATTCGTGTGGGAGGAAACCGGAATACCCGGAGAAAACCCAGTCTTTAAGATGGGACTTTAAACCAATGTCTTGTGTCGGTGCTGTACACCGTGCACGTAAAAGAACCAGAGCAGACTCTGTAATGGATTTCTGTCTGTATCATTGCACTATCCTCCAAAATCTAAAATGACTATTCTCTTCAGGAGGCGTCGCTCATATGGGCAACCGGTAGCGACGATAAATAAACATAAAACACACCATGTCAATGCTGACACACATAATAATCAGAGGTGATTATGTCCTGCAATCTAAGAAAACAATCACTTATTTATTTAGTTGAAAGGTTAACCTGAATCAAGGTATCTGTCTAATGTATGTTGCAGTTTTGGTACTGGTAGACTGGGCAGCTCTTCATCATACTGAAACGTCTTTTCCGAATCCGACGTAAACATCGCATCAACGTCCATGCTCTCTATGTCAACCATGACTGCAATGATGGTAAAATCACAGGTGCTTGAAATTGTATCCATAATGCACCAAAAGCCTTGTACATTTTTTTATGAACTCAATTGCCAAAAAAGGCCTTGATGAGGAGGTGGGGTCCTAGGACAGAGGTACAAGACTTTTGGTGCCTTATGGCTAAAATTGCAAGCTCCTGTGGTATTATATAACTGAGCACTCAGAATATCACGCACTCTCTGTGTACAATATTCAAGTACATTTCTTAATGCTTTTCAATGAATGATTGAGTGTTCTCAGAGAAATAAATAGAGTAAATTTGCATCTTCCCCAGGAAATACGGGTTGTCTACTCTCCGCCACAACAGACTGGGTGCAGGTCATTTCGTAACCTGGACATTTCGTAGCCAACAGCAGAGACGTTTCGTACCCAACAGCAGAGACGTTTCGTATCCAACAGCTGAGATGTTTCGTACCCAACAGCTGAAATGTTTCGTACCCAACAGCTGAGGCGTTTCGTACCCAATGGCTGAGACGTTTCGTACCCAATGGCTGAGACATTTCGTACCCAACAGCTGAGATGTTTTTTACACAACAGCTGAGACATTTCGTATCCAATATCTGAGACGTTTCGTACCCAATGGCTGAGATGTTTCGTACCCAACAGCTGAGACATTTCGTACCCAATGGCTGAGACGTTTCGTACCCAATGACTGAGACATTTCGTACCCAATGGCTGAGACGTTTCGTACCCAACATCTGAGACATTTCGTACCCAATGGCTGAGACGATTCGTACACAACAGCAGAGACATTTCGTACCCAATGGCTGAGACATTTCGTACCCAACAGCTGAGACATTTCGTATCCAATATCTGAGACGTTTCGTACCCAATGACTGAGACGTTTCGTACCCATTGTCAGAGACGTTTCGTACACAACAGCTGAGACATTTCGTACCCAACAGCTGAGATGTTTCGTACCCAATGGCTGAGACGTTTCGTACCCAACAGCTGAGACGTTTCGTACCCAATGGCTGAGACGTTTCGTACCCAATGGCTGAGATGTTTCATACCCAATGGCTGAGACGTTTCGTACCCAATGGCCGAGACGTTTCGTACCCAATGGCCGAGACATTTCGTACCCAATGGCTGAGACGTTTCATACCCAACAGCGGAGACATTTCGTACCCAATGGCTGAGACGTTTCGTACCCAACAGCTGAGACGTTTTGTACCCAACAGTTGAGATGTTTCGTACCCAACAGTTGAGATGTTTCGTACCCAACAGCTGAGACGTTTTGTACCCAATGGCTGAGATGTTTCGTATCCAATGTCAGAGACGTTTCGTACCCAATGGCTGAGACGTTTCGTACCCAACAGCTGAGACATTTCGTACTCAATGGCTGAGACGTTTCGTACCCAACAGCTGAGACGTTTCGTACCCAATGGCTGAGACGTTTCGTACCCAATGGCCGAGACGTTTCGTACCCAATGGCTGAGACGTTTCGTACCCAACAGCTGAGACGTTTCGTACCCAATGGCTGAGACGTTTCGTACCCAACAGCTGAGACGTTTCGTACCCAATGGCTGAGACGTTTCGTACCCAACAGCTGAGATGTTTCGTACCCAATGGCTGAGATGTTTCGTACCCAATGGCTGAGACGTTTCGTACCCAATGGCTGAGACGTTTCATACCCAATGGCTGAGACGTTTCGTACCCAATGGCCGAGACGTTTCGTACCCAATGGCTGAGACGTTTCGTACCCAACAGCTGAGACGTTTCGTACCCAATGGCTGAGACGTTTTGTACCCAACAGCTGAGACGTTTCGTACCCAATGGCTGAGACGTTTCGTACCCAATGGCTGAGACGTTTCGTACCCAACAGCTGAGACATTTCGTACCCAATGGCTGAGACGTTTCATACCCAACAGCGGAGACATTTCGTACTCAATGGCTGAGACGTTTCGTACCCAACAGCTGAGACGTTTCGTACCCAATGGCTGAGACGTTTCGTACCCAATGGCCGAGACGTTTCGTACCCAATGGCTGAGACGTTTCGTACCCAATGGCTGAGACGTTTCGTACCCAATGGCTGAGATGTTTCATACCCAATGGCTGAGACGTTTCGTACCCAATGGCCGAGACGTTTCGTACCCAATGGCCGAGACGTTTCGTACCCAATGGCTGAGACGTTTCGTACCCAACAGCTGAGACATTTCGTACCCAATGGCTGAGACGTTTCATACCCAACATCGGAGACATTTCGTACCCAATGGCTGAGACGTTTCGTACCCAATGTCAGAGACGTTTCGTACCCAACAGCCGAGACGTTTTGTACCCAACAGTTGAGATGTTTCGTACCCAATGGCTGAGATGTTTCGTATCCAATGTCAGAGACGTTTCGTACCCATGGCTGAGACGTTTCGTACCCAACAGCTGAGACATTTCGTACTCAATGGCTGAGACGTTTCGTACCCAACAGCTGAGACGTTTCGTACCCAATGGCTGAGACGTTTCGTACCCAATGGCCGAGACGTTTCGTACCCAATGGCTGAGATGTTTCGTACCCAACAGCTGAGACGTTTCGTACCCAATGGCTGAGATGTTTCGTACCAAACAGCTGAGACGTTTCGTACCCAATGGCTGAGACGTTTCGTACCCAACAGCTGAGACGTTTCGTACCCAATGGCTGAGACGTTTCGTACCCAATGGCTGAGACGTTTCATACCCAATGGCTGAGACGTTTCGTACCCAATGGCCGAGACGTTCGTACCCATGGCTGAGACGTTTCGTACCCAACAGCTGAGACGTTTCGTACCCAATGGCTGAGACGTTTCGTACCCAACAGCTGACATTTCGTACCCAATGGCTGAGACGTTTCGTACCCAACAGCTGAGATGTTTTGTACCCAATGGCTGAGATGTTTCGTACCCAATGGCTGAGACGTTTCGTACCCAATGGCTGAGACGTTTCATACCCAATGGCTGAGACGTTTCGTACCCAATGGCCGAGACGTTTCGTACCCAATGGCTGAGACGTTTCGTACCCAACAGCTGAGACGTTTCGTACCCAATGGCTGAGACGTTTTGTACCCAACAGCTGAGATGTTTCGTACCCAATGGCTGAGACGTTTCGTACCCAATGGCTGAGACGTTTCGTACCCAACAGCTGAGACGTTTCGTACCCAATGGCTGAGATGTTTCGTACCAATGGTGAGAGTTCGTACCAATGGCTGAGTCGTTCGTACCCAACAGCTGAGACGTTTCGTACCCAATGGCTGAGACGTTCGTACCCAATGGCTGAGACGTTTCGTACCCAATGGCTGAGACGTTTCGTACCCAATGGCTGAGACGTTTCGTACCCAATGGCTGAGACGTTTCGTACCCAATGGCTGAGACGTTTCGTACCCAATGGCTGAGACGTTTCGTACCCAATGGCTGAGACGTTTCGTACCCAATGGCTGAGACGTTTCGTACCCAACAGCTGAGACGTTTCGTACCCAATGGCTGAGACGTTTCGTACCTAATGGCTGAGACGTTTCGTACCCAACAGCTGAGACGTTTCGTACCCAATGGCTGAGACGTTTCGTACCCAATGGCTGGGAATAAGGGTTACGAACAGTCCATACTTGGGTACGAAACGTCTCCGACATTGGGTATGAATCGTCTCAGGCACTGGGTACGAATCGTCCCAGACATTTGGTACGAAACATCCAAATTGGGTATGAATCGTCCAAACCGTGTACGAATCGTCTCGGACATTGGGTACGAAATGGCTCGGACATTGGGTACGAAATGTCCAGGGTACGAATTGATTGTAATTCTGTAATAACACTAACCCTAAAACTTGGGGTATATGGTCATTTCGGACCATGGTCATTTCGGCCCATATTTTTGTGGTCATTTCGGCCCATATTTGTGGTCATTTCGGCCCACATGCCTGGTCATTTCAGCCCATCTGCATGGTCATTTCGGCCCACCTAGTCACTTCTTTGGTCATTTCGGCCCATCAATAATATTAAGTCTGGTCATTTCGGCCCAGTAATACATGTATGTTTATTTTGTGAAATTTCGTCAAACATGTCCAAACAGTTTACTAAGATAACACATAAATGTGGCGTCATTATGTTATTTACGTGTACCTTGTTGGGGTTTGTTCAGTTAGTATGACCACTGTCTGATTGTGTTAAAATAATTATTTCTTTTGATGACCCATTGCTTTGTTGGGAGTTTGTTTGGCTAGTATAACAATCTATCTCATCATTAGCAAGTTTTCACACGTAATTAGTGATTAAAGTGGTTAAAGAAGTTCATCTGATTACTGCATTTATTGATAATTAAACAATGTCTTTGATCAAGTTAATGTTGATTAATTAATATCGTTCACATTTATTAACAGTTTAACAAGTTGAGTTGAGATGAGGTACTAAGATACATGGTGAGTGCATGACGGTTACGCTGATTTATGACGTGAATATATACTCATAAATGTTGCTAAATGTGCTTTATGGCATAATAAACTCAGAGATGTTTTTTGTAACTTTGTTGTTGATCTTGATATTTTCGGATCCTTTCCATAGACCTGCCAAAATGCCAATGTAGCTGGTAATTTCGGCCCATCTATGCTGGTAATTTCAGCCCACGTAGACATAAACATGGGCCGAAATGACCATAGAGATGGGCCGAAATGACCAGACATATGGGCCGAAATGACCATTCTACATAGAGATGTGCCGAAATGACCATGGAGGTGGGCTGAAATGACCAAACATATGGGCCGAAATGACCATGGAGGTGGGCCGAAATGACCAGACATATGGGCCGAAATGACCATAATTCAAAACTTGGGTACGAAACGTCTCAAGATACAAATTGTCTCACACATATGGGTATGACACGTCCAATCTGCGTACGAAATGTCCAGGGTACAAAATTACTGTAATTCAACAGACTGACCTCCCAATAATAATCAGAACATTATGAGTATAACAGTAAACAACTTTAACAAGCACTGGCACGAAGAGCAAAAAACTGAAAAGTGAAAATAATAAACACTAAATTAGGATGTACATACGGATATCTTGCAAACTGCGTTATTTATTAATGTGTACCTAATTTCTAAGTTGACAATCTTCTGAAAGCCTATATAATCATATCACAGTAACGTTATACTTTTTGTCACCAAGACCAAATTCCAAAATTTCAGTCAGGCGCTTGGTCGCTCCACAAACAATCGTTTCAGCGAGTCAGATGACTTCCGGGTACGTCTAGCAGATAATTTAGAATTTTAGCATTTTGATGAGAAGTAACAAATTCACCGGCATTCTGTGTTAAATAATTGTATAAAATGGACCTCGTTAAAGCCTGCAACAAGGCACTCGTAGTGGCAAAGCCAAAGGGAACACTAGGGCCCGAGAAAAAGAAAGTGAACGTTTTGGATGAAGAAAACTACACTGATGTAAATAATTTATTATTTCACGATTTATTTTACAATGTCACGCAATGTGCTTATTGACAGATGACACAATAACAGATTAGCATAAGCTGTTGTCAGGACTTTTATGTCACGCAATGTAAAGTGTGCTTATTGACAGATGACACAATAACAGATTAGCATAAGCTGTTGTCAGGACTTTTCCATTCATGTCATATTCTTCCATCTTTCTATAACACTGTATAGTATAATTCTATTACACTGTACTGCCCATCAATCATGTTCTGGGTATCTTTTTTATCTTCATAACTTATATTAATCACTCTCAAGACCTCATTCCTCAATTGCAAAACAAGTTCTTACAACTTATATTAATCACTCTCGAGACCTCATTCCGGATGCGAAACAAGTTCTTACAACTTATATTAATCACTCTCGAGACCTCATTCCTGATGGAATCCATCGCCACGAGGGAGAGAGAAGAGGCAACATGAATTTAAATGCCTTGCCTAAGGGCACAATTGTAACTGCTCCAGCGGGGTTTGAACTCAAGGTCTTTCGCACCTAAAGCAAGCATGCTACCACTGCACTATCACGACTTCAACAACGATGTTATTGACATTTAAGTGTTTATTATTATATAATTGGCAAGAGTCGCTGTATTTCAGGAGTTGGAGAAAATCATTGAGAAGGATTTCTTCCCTGACCTACCGAAGATGAAGGCTCAGTCTGAGTACTTCGAAGCCCTCGAGACCAATGACCTCGTCAAATTGAGGGAATTACAAATGAAGTATTCTAAAAGACCAGATACTGTCAGTTCTATATGTAAGTAGTTTAGAAAATGTATGATGTACATACATGATTGTTTTATTTGGTAAGAGTAATCCCATTATTTGGTACGTGATTGTAGTCTCCCGTAAGTGTAAGGCCAAAAAATACAAACTTGTATTTACTGTTTCATAAAAAATGTGATTCAAATAAGTCGTCATTACTTGTTTCGCAATAATCATCAAATAAATAAAGTTTATAAATCATGCAGAATATTAGGTGGCCGGGTGGTTACAGTTGTTGACTGCCACTCACCACTGTGGGTTTGAAAACCCACTTGAGGTGTCGAATTCTTTCATTTGAGGAAGCTATCCAGCTGGCTTGCGGAAGATTGATGGTTCTACCTGGGGCTGATTGAAATACTGCTATGTGGGGCATTCAAGGATTTACTCCACCAATAATAGCTGGAAAGTCAATTCGCGAGAAATACATCTCCCCTGCAGAAAATAGATCTTGATTTATCGTTACAGATTCATCACCCGCTAATTTTGATACACCAGAGCGGAGTGAGCGACCACAGACACGGAGACCGGGCACCGACCAGAACACTGTGATTGGACATAAAGATGGAGACAGAATATGCAATGGTATGACATGGTTGTAGTGGTTGCACAGTGTGTATTTCTGAAAGTATTAAAGCGACACTACATCAGTGAAAACACAAATGGCTGCAGAATGTAATTTGCTATTATATAGTATGATTTGTTTCCAAATAGTTGCCTCAAAATCTGAGTATTTCAACAAATAAACAAATGTCGTATACGCGGTTTGTTGACATATCAAATTAATGTAAATAGTGTCGACATTCATGCGTAATACAATGACACTAACTACATAGTACAAGTGAAATGTTCAGATACAAGTTAGATTAGAATATAAAAAATGGTGTCTACCGTCCATGCTCGCCTATATGGCGATCTCGCATATAAGACGACCCCCACTTTGAGCCTGAAATCTGTGGGGTTTTGGCATGCACTCGCATATAAGATGGGTTGATAAAATGGACACCAGACACAGGTATAAATTGCATGTTGAAGACATTTTCAGTGTCAGAGTCCTTGCTTTCTTTTCTAAAACGTAATTATGGATATCATTAACCCTTTCAACACCACAGACCTCTAAATAGGCTTACAAAAAGTGTAGATCCAGATGAGCCGGCTCGTGACGAGCCGTCTCATCAGGATCTGCACTTTTTGCCAGTGATATGACTATTTTTAGACATAATTACCCATTTTGATAAATGAACTTGTCCAAATGTGATTTTCTGATTCATTTATTGGTTTATGAATATCATGGACCAGTTAAATCTGCAATAAAACACGGCTTAGCATGTGATGTTAACCGTGACTTTAAATATTAACCATTTTCTTTTTTACATCCAAAACTATTGATTCACTAATACATTAAGTTCTGAAATTCTTTAGCAAATACCTAGAATAGATTTCACGTATTTTCATTGTTATATTATATATTATTCTCCTGTCTATTGTATATCAATCAATTGATAGGGAGTAGAACTATATAAGTTATTATTTCGTTCTAATCCCGTTCAGTATACTGCTGTTAAATTATATGTAAAATGTTCATTTCTTGATTACATGTACAAATACAGTGAAACCCCTCAAAACCGGGACCCCTCTAAATCGGAATTCCCTCCAAACCGGACAATTTTCGCGGTCCCGATATTTTCCCTTCTTTGTTTATTGTAAAAAAACCTCTCTAAACTGGAACCTCTCTTTTCTGAATACCGGACAAGTTTTCAGGACCATTTGTGCACATTTCTATTGCAAATTACCCCTGAAAACCGAACAGCCAGCGGCGTAAAATCCGGATCCGAAACAACCATTGTCTCACCTGAAACATAACACCTTCCGTGTTTTCACAAGTCAATTAATCAGTCGGCATATTGGTGTTTTATCCATATTGTTTACATCCGACGTGGTGTTGTGAGAACATAAAGGCGTGATAAAAACCAATGATGCTGAAAATTTGTTTTAATTACATTATTTTCAAATGGATTACGACTGGACACTATTTAATTATGTCCTTTGCAATTGCAGGTTTGTTAATCTCTTTTCATGTTTGAGTAATTAGTTTTAATACGATCTAATTAGCTCGTCACGAGCCGGCTCATCTGGATCTGCACTTTTTGCCAGTGATATGACTATTTTTAGACATAATTACCCATTTTGATAAATGAACTTGTCCAAATGTGATTTTCTGATTCATTTATTGGTTTATGAATATCATGGACCAGTCCATGTGAGTTACTTGGTGTTGAATGGGTTAAACATATTAATTATTTTTATCAAATTTTTTTAGCACTCGCTAACACTTATAAGACGCGAAGCCACTTTGAGACCATACTCTGGTGGTAAAAATGTCGTCTTACAGGCGAGTATGGACGGGAAGTGAAATTTTGGCAGTGTGAACAAAGATAGAACCTACTCGTCCGCATTCCGCGTGCTAAATTTTGGCAGTGTGAACAAAGATAGAACCTACGCGAAGTCCGCCTCCGTGGTCGAGTGGTTACGGTCGCTGACTTGTATACCACTGTAACCTATCATCACTGATGGTCACGGGTTCGAGCCCCGCTCAGGCCGTGTCTCATTTATATGAAAAAGTTGGCAGTTTCTTACGGAGGTTGGTGCACCCAAGTACTGGTTAACCGCTGGAGCCTGCCCAGGAAAGGTGTTGTTAAGTAAACTGCCCGCCGGCGATATAGCCCAAAATGGTGCTGATGCAGGCGTAAAACCCGAAATATAACATAACATAAGAACCTACTCGTCCGCATTCCGCGTGCCAAATTTTGGCAGTGTGAACAAAGATAGAACCTACTCGTCCGCATTCCACGTGCCAAATTTTGGCAGTGTGAACAAAGATAGAACCTACTCGTCCGCATTCCGCGTGCCAAATTTTGGCAGTGTGAACAAAGATAGAACCTACTCGTCCGCATTCCGCGTGCCAAATTTTGGCAGTGTGAACAAAGATAGAACCTACTCGTCCGCATTCCGCGTGCCAAATTTTGGCAGTGTGAACAAAGATAGAACCTACTCGTCCGCATTCCGCGTGCCGTTGCTTCATATAACATGCTATACATTTCCTAATTATCCTTGCAATGTTTTCAAATGGATATTTGCAGACGAGAAGCCCGAGGCACAGGTTCATCTTGATGCGTTTTTGTCTAGTAATACGAGTGAGGATAATGATTCGTTCTCGCAGATCCTAGAAGAGTCGGACAAGAAGCAGAGAGAGAGACATGCCTGGCTGTTTGACAATGAAACCAATAGGATATTGGTAGGTTGGTTTTTTGTTTGTAATGGGGGTTCAATGTAGCTGTCCGATTAGCGCAGTGGTTAGCGCGTTCGCTTCTCACCAATGCGACCCGGGTTCGATCCTCGGACAGGGAAGTATGTGAGATGGTACGATGGTCGCCAGATCGGACAGGTGGGTTTTCTCCGGGTACTCGGTTTCCTCCCACATGAATGACCACATATACGCTTACATCCGAGACAACGAGAGTGATTAATATAAGTTGTTCAAACTTGCTTCGCAATCGTTGTAAAAATAAATAAAGTATATAAAAAAATGTAGCACCACAACTTAGGTCAGATGGCCACTCTCAGTCTTTAGCTAGTATTCGTGGAGGAAGACCCGGGTTGCTACGCAGCCACTTTCTGTGATTCCCTTGGATGGCTGCTTAATACAGGTTTCACTGTACATATATTTCTGAGTATATCACAACTTTCATTATCACGCCAATATTTCTAACTGCAGTGGCTGGAAACTATAATGGCTAGGTACCACACATGCAAAGCAGTGAGAAATAAAATGTGTTCTTGCCAATGGAATAGCATCTTTAATTTCACCTGACAGATCTTGTATTTCACCCGACAAATCTTTTATTTCACCTGACAAATCTTTTTATTTCACCTGAAATCTTTTTATTTCACCTGACAAATCTTTTTATTTCACCTGACAAATCTTTTTATTTCACCATTATTTCACCTGACAAATCTTTTATTTCACCTGACAAATCTTTTATTTCACCTGACATCTTTTTTATTTCACCATTATTTCACCTGACAAATCTTTTATTTCACCTGACAAATTATTTATTTCACCTGACAAATCTTTTATTTCACCTGGCAAATCTTTTATTTCACCTGACAAATCTTTTTATTTCACCTGACATCTTTCATTTCACCTGACAAATCTTTTATTTCACCATTATTTCACCTGACAAATCTTTTTATTTCACCTGACAAATCTTTTATTTCACCATTATTTCACCTGACAAATCTTTTATTTCACCTGACAAATCTTTTATTTCTATTTCACCTGACAAATCTTTTTTTTCCCTGACAAATCTTTTATTTCACCTGACAAATTTTTATTTCACCTGACATCTTTCATTTCACCTGACAAATCTTTTATTTCACCATTATTTCACCTGACATCTTTTTATTTCACCTGACAAATCTTTTATTTCACCATTATTTCACCTGACAAATCTTTTTATTTCACTTGACAAATCTTTTATTTCTATTTCACCTGACAAATCGTTTATTTCACCTGACAAATCGTGTATTTCACCTGACAAATCTTTTTATTTCACCTGACAAATTCATTGGAAAGCATAAAATAAATACTATTTATCTTGCAGGAAGAAGAGTGTAGACTGGCGTTACCGGACATAGAAGAACAAGCAGCCATTACAAACAGCCAGGCGGGAGTGGATACATGGAAGTACAAAGCTAGAAACGCTGTAATGTACATTCCAGATGGTGAAGATCTCAGTTCACTCGAATTATTGGAATTAAAAAAGAAAAAACCTCGAAAAATTATCCATGAAAACACTCGATTTCATGCAAGTCCCTGGAACACTCAAAAAAGTAAAGAGGTGATCAAACAAGCTGCGTCTGAAAAAACACTGTTGCATTCTGGGAGAATAGGGCATGATGGGAAAGAACTTGAAGTTGGCATGTCGCCGAAAGTGAATGGTTATGGCTTCGTTGCCACGCCCTCCCCCGCTCCTGGGGTGGATGCATCTCCACTTATGACCTGGGGAGAAATAGAAGGGACGCCATTTCAGCTGGATCCCAAAGAGACCCCGCTGGTACCTTCAGATGCTCCTGCTTTTAAGGTACTTTACATTTTCATCATGCTCCATGAATAGTATTGAAGAATATATATGTCTTTCGCCGCCATCTGTCTACTAGTATCAGCTATATTATGTTTCAGTAATGCCTCGCTAAGTATCGGTACTGGAGAGGATTTCCAAACTTTACAGATATGTTCGGCACAATGTGGAGAAGGCTTCCTGCTGTAGGTCGCCGATGGCGTCAATTTTGTTTGGCACAATATGTTTTGTGAAATACATGGCTTCAAATATTTATCTGTGAACTATATGGCCCTTAGTTGGCCCAAGGTTTTCAAATTGGCTCCAGTATGTTTCATTTGGTGACAGAAGTGGCGCAGACAAAAATTCAGACAAAGGGAAACCTGGGAGAATATAGAAATGTGTATTTGGCTGCCACAGCCATTATCAGAAGGTGACACATTCAAGTCCTGCTTGTACACACTATTCAAACTTTACTCTACTTAGCGCAGTGGTTGCCCGTTCGCTTCAGGTGTGTAAGGCCTGGAGTTTGCGCCCAGCTGAAGCCGTTACGATTGTGCCCTTGTGGCAAGACATTTAAATTCCACATTGCCCCTTATCTCTCTCCCTCATGGCGATGGAGTCCATCAGGAATGAGGTCTCAAGAGTGATTAATATAAGTTGTAGGAGCTTGTTTCGCAATATAATCTAGTGGTAAAAATCACATCTTATAGACAAGTATAGACGGTAGTTCCTATTTTGTTTCATTATTCGGCAGATACCACAGGTGCCAAAGAGAGATCAATTAGCCTTTGAATTGGCAGAGAAATCGAGTAGACAACACAGGGACAAGAAGAAGAACGCCCTGAAACTAGTGTCAAGGTTTGCTAGGTAAGTACTGGAATTGATCCCAACATCACTAAGAAATCAAAATCTGTGAACCTTGTCGCACAGCCTCTGTGACTGCTGTACTGTACAATTCTCCGTTCATTGCTATCACCCGGGGCTACGAGTTAGCTCCCTATCAGAGACAGGTGATAGTGGAAGTCGTGATAGCGCTTTTGCGTCAGGTGCAAAAGGCCCAGAGTTCGAGCCCCACTGGAGCTGTTACGATTGTGCCCTTAGGCAGCAGGGCATTTAAATTGCACGTTGTCTCTTCTCTCTCCCTCGTGGCGATGGATTCCATCAGGAATGAGGTCTCGAGAGTGATTAATATAAGTTGTAAGAACTTGTTTCACAATTGAGCTAAAATAAATTTGTATACACTAGAGACAAGTGATAAATGGTGATATGTGAGAAAGTTGTCAGTTATTTACGGAGTTTGAGTTCTGGTTTTTACTCAAGAAATGCTGCTGGTCTATCTCTGTGCCACAAACAGACATACCTCCCAATAATAATCAGAAAATGATTGATGGGCAGCAATAGAAAGAGAAATAACTCTTCCAATATAATTGAGTGTAGATGTACATGTTCGTCATCATGACATTATCTTTACATTGCTATTGCATTTCCTTCGCAGAATATGTGTGTGCCCTTATTGTACACAATTTTCGTACGAGGGTTTCCAACTAATGATATGCAGCTGACATGTGCACTCGATGTTACGGGCATTCGCAGTGTTCTTTGTGAGAAAAGGCGTGTCTTACAGTTTTCACTGTTGAACAATTCCAAGGATGATCTAATTACCAGATCTCTGCCACACGGGTTCCTGCTGTCGGTCGCCAATGGCAGTTATTGCCCTTTTATTGAAATTTGTTTCCCCACAGCTAGTTCAGGATATCAATTCATCGAATTTGCTTGTTTTAATTCTCTTTTCTATTATAGAAAGCAAATGTCTGTGAAGAACCCTTTTTGTGGAGCATACATCGATTCGACCGATTTAATTTTTACACAATACAATAAATTGATTGTATAATGCTATTACTTACCGTATGTTTATAACAATTAAACAGTAAAAATAGGCAGTGAACAGACAGATATGTAGTCCAGTGGTAACACGCTGGACTGGTAATCCAGGGATCGCAGGTTCGATCCCCCGTCTAACCCTAATAAAATTTAACAGTCTTTCAGATGGGACGTTAAACCAAGGTCTCGTGTCGGTGCTTTACACCGTGCACGTAAAAGAACCAGAGGAGACACTGGAATGGGTCTCTGTCTGTATCATGCACTATCCTCCAAAATAACTAATCTCTTCAGGAGGCGTCGCTCATATGGGCAACCGATAGCGACGATAAATAAACGTAAAAACACAATAGGCAGTGACATGGAATGGGCAAAATTGTCAACATAGCACATCAAATAAATTTATAGCTTAATATCATTTTATTTCAGTCCGATATCATCATTTGGTAGGAAGAGCTCCCTGGAACGGATCAACTCGCTTTCCCCGGCAGCACAGCGCTTGTTTGGGAGTCGGATTGGGGTCCGCACTGGAACAGACAAAGCCCTCCGAGAAAGCTACTCGCCTTCTCCCTCTCATAGACTATCTGGTGATAAGACCCCTAAATTAACACCAAAGCGTACTCCTAAGTGTAAGACACCGTCGTGCGTTACACCAGGTGGCAGTGCAACACCAGGTAGTGAGCGGAGCACGACCGAGACTCCATTCTTAACGGATAATTTATTACAGTTGCCAAGGAAACGACCTGCCAGTAACACACCAGCATCCAATAGCCAGTCAGCGACAACAGCAAAGATGAGACCA
Organism: Archivesica marissinica; assembly: GCA_014843695.1. Classification (NCBI taxonomy): domain Eukaryota; kingdom Metazoa; phylum Mollusca; class Bivalvia; order Venerida; family Vesicomyidae; genus Archivesica; species Archivesica marissinica. The sequence goes on from CM026394.1 coordinate 1,517,494, forward strand.
AAAGCAACAGATTTCTTCTGAGAGCGGCCTCTGTGGCCAAGTGGTTATGGTCTTCGACTTCAAATCGTTTGCCCCTCACGGCTGTTGGTTTGAATCCCACTGGGGTATCGGAATATCAAGTGAGGAAGTTACACAGCTGGCTTGTGGTAGGTCGGTGGTTCCACCAGGGTGCCCGCAATGCTGCACGGAGGGGCACCCAGGGTCTTCCTCCACCAATAATAGCTGGAGTCGCCGTATGAACCTAAACTGTTGACGCGACTTGAAACCTCTCGAAACAAACATTCTTCTGGTGAGAAATTGTTCCTGTAACGTAGTTAACATTAATGCAGTCTCGTCAAGTTTCGGTGATAAGAAATATACAGTTCATGATGATATACATTGTTGTTTTAAGAACCACAGGAGCTTAAAATGTGAAAACATAAGCCACCAGTGGTATAGCACGTTCGATCCAACACATAACCCTAATTATATAACGGTCTTTTAGATGTGGCTATAAACTGAGGTCTCGTGTATCGGTGTTATATACCGAGCATGTACAAGAACCAGTCTTAGATGTGCCTATAAACTGAGGTCTCCTGTATCGGTGTTATACACCAGGCATGTACAAGAACCAGTCTTAGATGTGCCTATAAACTGAGGTCTCCTGTATCGGTGTTATACACCAGGCATGTACAAGAACCAGTCTTAGATGTGGCTATAAACTGAGGTCTCGTGTATCGGTGTTATACACCAGGCATGTACAAGAACCAGTCTATTAGATGTGGCTATAAACTGAGGTCTTCTGTATCAGTGTTATATACCAAGCATGTACAAGAACCAGTCTATTAGATGTGGCTATAAACTGAGGTCTTCTGTATCAGTGTTATATACCGGGCATGTACACAAACCAGTCCATTAGATATGGCTATAAACTGAGGTCTTCTGTATCGGTGTTATACACCGGGCATGTACACAAACCAGTCTATTAGATATGGCTATAAACTGAGGTCTACTGTATCGGTGTTATGCACCGAGCATGTACAAGAACCAGTCTTAGATGTGGCTATAAACTGAGGTCTTCTGTATCGGTGTTATACACCGAGCATGTACAAGAACCAGTCTTAGATGTGCCTATAAACTGAGGTCTTCTGTATCGGTGTTATATACCAAGCATGTACAAGAACCAGTCTTAGATGTGGCTATAAACTGAGGTCTTCTGTATCGGTGTTATATACCAAGCATGTACAAGAACCAGTCTTAGATGTGGCTATAAACTGAGGTCTTCTGTATCGGTGTTATACACCGAGCATGTACAAGAACCAGTCTTAGATGTGGCTATAAACTGAGGTCTTCTGTATCGGTGTTATACACTGAGCATGTACAAGAACCAGGGATGCATAAAACATAGCACAGTGAAATTAAATGTACCGGTATTGTGTCTTTGGCCAGCAGTTGTGAAATATTCACCAACGACCAAACACTGCTGCACCAATATGTGTGCAAGTACGTTTGGGAAATACTATAACAGGTTTAAAAGTAAATCGTTTTTATTCAATATCTATTGATAAATTATACATCAAAATAAGAAATAATGAAACATTTCCAAACTGACTATGTACAGTGAAACATAGCACAAGATGCATCACCACCTGCACGCATGCAAATTCCTTGCATAGTACCAACATGCAACACCATCAATCTATCATAAATCCTAGCAACAGTTTCGTCAAAGCATATTTTGTTAGGATAGAAATTGTCAGTTTTATACAGTTATATATGTTATAATTCGGGTTTTAAGCCTGCATCAGCACCATTTTGGGCTATATCGCCAACGGGCAGTTTACCTAACAACACCTTTCCTGGGCAGGCTCCAGCGGTTAACCAGTACTTGGGTGCACCAACCTCCGTAAGAAACTGCCAACTTTTTCATATAAATGAGACACGGCCTGAGCGGGGCTCGAACCCGTGACCATCAGTAATGATAGGTTACAGTGGTCTACAAGTCAGCGACCGTAACCACTTGACCACGGAGGCGGACTGATGAATGAATAAATAAGTTTAAACCAACAATGTTCATCCTGCCCCAAGACAAGTGTGTAATGTAAACTACCAATGTGGTTCTGTAAGAGCTCGAACACGTAACCCCTAGATAATGAAGCAGACCGTGTAGCCAGTACACAATGGAGACTATACTAGTTTTTAATGCAGGTATAGAGGTAACTTGTCTTATACATGAACTTATTTATATAATATGGTTAAAGTGGGGGTCATCTACCTGTAAATCAAATTGGGGGGGGCGCATCTATGCATGTAATCAAAGTAGGGGGGCATCTACCTGTACATCAAATTGGGGGAGGGGGGGCATCTATGCATGTAAATCAAAGTAGGGGGGCATCTACCTGTAAATCAAATTGGGGGAGGGGGGCATCTATGCATGTAAATCAAAGTAGGGGGGCATCTACCTGTAAATCAAATTGGGGAGGGGGGCATCTATGCATGTAAATCAAAGTAGGGGGGCATCTACCTGTAAATCAAATTGGGGGGGGGGGGCATCTATGCATGTAAATCAAAGTAGGGGGGCATCTACCTGTAAATCAAATTGGGGGAGGGGGGCATCTATGCATGTAAATCAAAGTAGGGGGGCATCTACCTGTAAATCAAATTGGGGGGGGGGCATCTATGCATGTAAATCAAAATAGGGGGGCATCTACCTGTAAATCAAATTGGGGGAGGGGGGCATCTATGCATGTAAATCAAAGTAGGGGGCATCTACCTGTAAATCAAATTGGGGGGGGGGGGGCATCTATGCATGTAAATCAAAGTAGGGGGGCATCTACCTGTAAATCAAATTGGGGGAGGGGGCATCTATGCATGTAAATCAAAGTAGGGGGGCATCTACCTGTAAATCAAATTGGGGGGGGGGGGGCATCTATGCATGTAAATCAAAATAGGGGGGCATCTACCTGTAAATCAAATTGGGGGAGGGGGGCATCTATGCATGTAAATCAAAGTAGGGGGAGCATCAACCTGTAACTCGAAGTAGGGGGAGCATCTACCTGTAACTCGAAGTAGGGGGAGCATCTACCTGTAAATCAAAGTAGGGGGAGCATCTACCTGTAACTCGAAGTAGGGGGAGCATCAACCTGTAACAAGTAGGGGGAGCATCTACCTGTAACTCGAAGTAGGGGGAGCATCTACCTGTAACTCGAAGTAGGGGGGGAGCATCTACCTGTAACTCGAAGTAGGGGGGGAGCATCTACCTGTAACTCGAAGTAGGGGGAGAGCATCTACCTGTAATTCGAAGTAGGGGGGAGCATCTACCTGTAAATCAAAGTAGGGGGGGAGCATCTACCTGTAACTCGAAGTAGGGGGGGGAGCATCTACCTGTAAATCAGCTATTGTTTGATTTATATTTGCAGCCAGATTACAAGACTGGCATTATGTTGCTTATTCGCTCTCTCAGATGGCTGCATTAAACACGTTTTGAGTGAACGTGTACGTTTTCATCTGCACCAAGCAGCTTATAGCATCTCTCAATAAGGATGAACGGTATTCACTCGCTTCCAACACAAGATAAATATCGCCTGCATTTTAAGGCTAAAACATAAGGCGATCATCTTAAATATTATTGGGTCACACCGATAAATGGGCCCGACTTGTAAGAGAGTAACTAGGGATGATGATGATGATGATACAATCTCCCGATGATGGTTGCTGTTGAACTGATGAGAACGTAGGAAACAATGATCACACAGCTGTTATTTCCATTGTTTCTTGATGGAGAAATTCTTCTCGGAATCTTTCAACATGATCTGAAAAAAAAAATACATCATCAAGTACTAATATAGTGTAGACTTAAAAAGGATATTACACTAGTGATGATTCAGGGCACACGCTGGCCATCGCCAGAGTAGCCATTGGCTAAAATATGGCAAAATTGGCTAGTAAAAACTCAGTTTGGCGAAAATGATAAAAACGGAGAAAATCATTGATTCATACCATATTTTATGAAATGAGTTCGAATGTTTGGCTCGCTTAACCCTTTCAACACCACAGACCTCTAAATAGGCTTACAAAAAGTGTAGATCCAGATGAGCCGGCTCGTGACGAGCTGTCTCATCAGGATCTGCACTTTTTGCCAGTGATATGACTAGTTTTAGACATAATTACCTATTTTGATAAATGAACTTGTCCAAATGTGATTTTCTGATTCATTTATTGGTTTATGAATATCATGGACCAGTCCATGTGAGTTACTTGGTGTTGAATGGGTTAATAACAACATTCCAAAACGAGTTTCATAAAATATGGTATGAAATCACCAAGTGTGTAAGATCCTTGTTTATCACATTTACCAAATTGGGTTTTAATCATATTTTTGGTTTAAACATATTTATTCGATAATAATGTACATTACATATACATTGTATACAAAACGAAAATGGATTAAATCGGAAGCTTAAAGCTTATTGAGATTTTCTCCAATCATATTTTTGCTCAAAATAACGCAATTTTGGAGCCAACTGTCAGAGCAAATTGTCATGACGTCACTAAATTGGCATGACATCACTATGAAAAGCAGCGTTATATTTAATGATTGAAACAGCATTATAATCGCGTCAAGACTTCTTTTTGTGTTTGTTTGTTGTTTGTTTTGTTGTTTTGGTTTTTTTTGGTTTTTTTGTTTTGTGTTTTTGTGTTTGTTTGGTGTGTGTTTTTTTGTGTTTTTTTGTGGTGTTGGGTTGGGTTTGGGTTGTTTTTTTGTGGGTTTTTGTGGGATGTCAGATTTCGCATCGATCAGTAAAATGGCCTATCTGAAACAATTTACAAATTGTCCAAATAAACGCCTATCCCGAGTCTTTATATTGTTCTTCAATAAAACACAACTTTAAGCTGCATGCATGTATACTTTGCAAACAATTGCCACATACATTGGCATAGCAGGTCACATTTCCATACTAGGACAGGGTTCTGTCAGCAACAAAAAAATCTTCGACGGAGAGTTTTACTGTGAATACATTATCATAAATGTTTTCACTAACGTGTAGGTTTATTCGGCAATAATGTACGTCAAAAAGAGATTTCGTAGATTTTCAATTTGTTTTGAAAATTTCTATAGCGGCGCAATTCGCGTTGAAACGAGCGTTCTGATTGGATTATTAGAATGTAACAAGATGTTTTTTTATATAGGAAGAATAATCATAATCCAATCAGAACGCTCGTTTCAACGCTCGTTTCAATGCGAATTGCGCCGCTTTAGAAATTTTCAAAACAAATTGAAAATGCTACGAAATCTCTTTTTGACTACATTTTGCCGAATAAACCTACACGTTAGTGTAAACACATTTTATTGATAATGTTATTCACAGTTAAAACTCTCCCGTCGAAGATTTTTTTTGTTGCTGACAGAACCCGTGTCCTAGTATGGAAATGTGACCTGCTATGGCCAATGTTGTGGCAATTGTTTGCAAAGTATACATGCACGCAGCTTAAAGTTGTGTTTTATTTGAAGAACAATATAAAGACTCGGGATAGGCTTATATTCGGATAGATGTGTACAAAATTGTTTCAGATAGGGCCATTTTACTGATCGATGCGAAATCTGACATCCAACAGAGTAGAATCCCTGTACTTAAATATATATACTAGTACCCCCAAACGTGCCGAATCCCTGTGTTTGGTTTTACAATGAACGAGGGTTGTCTTAGAACAAACTTTGACCTTCCCCCAAAAGCCCATTCAAACAGGTTTTACAATGAATGAGGGTTGTCTTAGAACAAACTTTGACCTTCCCCCAAATGCCCATTCAAACAGGTTTTACAATGAATGAGGGTTGTCTTAGAACAAACTTTGACCTTCCCCCAAATGCCCATTCAAACAGGTTTTACAATGAATGAGGGTTGTCTTAGAACAAACTGACCTTCCCACATGTATATTGCATACACCTATTTGGACAACACCTTTCCACTTGGGCAGGCTCCAGCAGTTAACCAGTACTTGGTACACCAACCTCTGCCAATTATTTCATATATATGAAACACGGCCTGAGAGGGACTCGAACCCGTGACCATCAGTGATGATAATTTATAGTGGTACACAAGTCAGCGACCGTAACAACTCGACAACGGAGGCGGACTGGACAATGGAAATAATATTTGCAACAATGCACAGTATGTACACAGAAATGACAGGAAGACTGTGCAGTGTAGTTATTGTAAGAAACATACCTTCGCTACAGCAAGTTCAAAGTCTTCTTGGGTGACGTGAACACGTCGTTCTCTCAAGGCATACATCCCGGCTTCCGTACACACCCCCTGAAAGGCAAGAGCACTCAATCTTGCACAACTGTATACAGGTCAGTGGTTAACATTTCGGACTGCGAATTTGACCAACCTCAATGCCAGCTATATCCATATCTATCACATGTTGGAATGCCAATCCAGGGTTCAGAGGTTTGATCCCACATTTGACCAACGGCATCTATCACAACTATCTACATCCCCTGTCTGACCAACGGCATCTATCACAACTATCTACATCCCCTGTCTGACCAACCTATCACAACTATCTACATCCCCTGTCTGACCAACGGCATCTATCACAACTATCTACATCCCCTGTCTGACCAACCTATCACAACTATCTACATCCCCTGTCTGACCAACCTATCACAACTATCTACATCCCCTGTCTGACCAACGGCATACTATCACAACTATCTACATCCCCTGTTGACCAACGCATCTATCACAACTATCTACATCCCCTGTCTGACCACCTATCACAACTATCTACATCCCCTGTCTGACCAACCTATCACAACTATCTACATCCCCTGTCTGACCAACCTATCACAACTATCTACATCCCCTGTCTGACCAACCTATCACAACTATCTACATCCCCTGTCTGACCAACCTATCACAACTATCTACATCCCCTGTCTGACCAACCTATCACAACTATCTACATCCCCTGTCTGACCAACGGCATCTATCACAACTATCTACATCCCCTGTCTGACCAACCTATCACAACTATCTACATCCCCTGTCTGACCAACCTATCACAACTATCTACATCCCCTGTCTGACCAACCTATCACAACTATCTACATCCCCTGTCTGACCAACCTATCACAACTATCTACATCCCCTGTCTGACCAACCTATCACAACTATCTACATCCCCTGTCTGACCAACGGCATCTATCACAACTATCTACATCCCCTGTCTGACCAACGGCATCTATCACAACTATCTACATCCCCTGTCTGACCAACCTATCACAACTATCTACATCCCCTGTCTGACCAACCTATCACAACTATCTACATCCCCTGTCTGACCAACAGCATCTATCACAACTATCTACATCCCCTGTCTGACCAACCTATCACAACTATCTACATCCCCTGTCTGACCAACGGCATCTATCACAACTATCTACATCCCCTGTCTGACCAACCTATCACAACTATCTACATCCCCTGTCTGACCAACAGCATCTATCACAACTATCTACATCCCCTGTCTGACCAACCTATCACAACTATCTACATCCCCTGTCTGACCAACCTATCACAACTATCTACATCCCCTGTCTGACCAACGGCATCTATCACAACTATCTACATCCCCTGTCTGACCAACTGCATCTATCACAACTATCTACATCCCCTGTCTGACCAACGGCATCTATCACAACTATCTACATCCCCTGTCTGACCAACGGCATCTATCACAACTATCTACATCCCCTGTCTGACCAACAGCATCTATCACAACTATCTACATCCCCTGTCTGACCAACATAATCAATAGAGCGGATGAAAACGTATATGAGGTCATTCGTATGGGAGGAAACCGGAATACCCGGAGAAGACCGACCTGTCTGATCTGGCGACCACAGTACCATCTCACATATTTCCCGGTCCGAGGATCGAACCCGGGTTGCATTGGCGAGCGCGCTAATCGGACAGCCATTTTAACATTCCAAGAGCCATAATTCAAAAGCAGGGTTCCCGCTGTCGGTCGCCAAATTGCGACAAAAAGCAAATATTGCCGCTAAATTTTATGGATTGGCGAAAATAATTGGCGCATTTTTTTGTTTTGGGCACATGTTTTGTCAAATACATGGCTTCAAATATATATTTGTGAACTATATGGCTCCAAGATTTTGAAATTGGCTCCAGTGTTTTACAATTGGCGACAGAAGTGGCGCAGACAAACATTCAGACAGAGGGACGATGAAGCTGGTTTTCACACTTTACGTCACTAATCAAGATTGAAGGAAGAAGATTGGATAATAACATAAGTCAGAGAGCAGACATTACAAAATCCCAACATGTTAACCCACATATTCAAGGGCCATAAATCAAACATATTTAGGGTTTATTCTAGAGTGGGAAAAAAAGGGTGAAAATAGTGGACGAGTTCTAGGTCACAAAAGCCTGCCCACCCGAAGGCACCTGTTGATGCTTATATAAAATATTCAATTTTTTAGCGAGGCTAAAAAGGGGAATCCTGCCATTCTGCTATAGAATTTTTATTAAATTCCATGTTGCCTCTTTTCTCCTTCATGGCGATGGATTCCATCAGGAATGAGGTCTCGAGAGTGATTAATATAAGTTGAAAGAATTTGTTTCTCAACCGAGCTAAAATAAATTTGTATAAACTATAGAAAAACCCTAAAAGATCTGATAATAATTACTAAATTTGAGAGCAGAAAACCTGGATGAACAGATGAACAGACCATTACACTGTCCCCTTATTTTTTTGCAGGGGGACAAAGATCGTTTCCTAAGGAAACAACTGCTTGCTGTACCTTAACTTCAGCTCCGGACGCTCCTGGCATCATTTCAGCGATCTTGCGGAGATTTATACCTCGAGTCAGGTTCATCTTTCTCGAGTGGATCTTCAAGATGTCCAGGCGAGCCTGAAAAATAAATAAGCATGACCGAGTGGTGTCTTGGCTAAACCAATGAACTGTTGCATGGGGAATATCTTCGTTAAGTTCTATGAACTGTTGCATGGAAATATCTTTGTTAAGTTCTATGAACTGTTGCATGGGAATATCTTCGTTAAGTTCTATGAACTGTTGCCGGGGAATATCTTCGTTAAGTTCTATGAACTGTTGCCAGGGAATATCTTCATTAATTTCTATGAACTGTTGCCAGGGGAATATCTTCGTTAAGTTCTATGAACTGTTGCATGGGAATATCTTCATTAATTTCTATGAACTGTTGCCAGGGGAATATCTTCGTTAAGTTCTATGAACTGTTGCCAGGGAATATCTTCGTTAAGTTCTATGAACTGTTGCCAGGGGAATATCTTCGTTAAGTTCTATGAACTGTTGCCAGGGAATATCTTCGTTAAGTTCTATGAACTGTTGCCAGGGGAATATCTTCGTTAAGTTCTATGAACTGTTGCCAGGGAATATCTTCGTTAAGTTCTATGAACTGTTGCATGGGAATATCTTCGTTAAATTCTATGAACTGTTGCCGGGGAATATCTTCATAGTTGCCCCCTACCGATTGTTTCATATGACCTGTCACCATGATGACAGTATTGCTCCATATGCTTGCAACAAGATATTTTGATCCCTTGACCTCTGCGTGTGACCATGATATTATACGCGACACTGTCCAATTATGGTGAACATTTGTGAAGCTACTTTAAAATCCATCAACATAGTTAGGGCTTGTACTCCTGCCAAGATCTTTTGAACCCTTTGACCCGGACATCTAAAGCAATGGACCTGGGTCTTGCATGCGACACTCTGTTTCATTATGGTGAACATATGAAGTTATTTGAAAATCCATCAAACAGTTTAGGACTTGCAATCTGGACAATATTTTGAATCCAAGCTATGGTCAGGACAAGTAATGATGGATAGTAAACCTATACAGTGAAACCTGTGTGTGTGGTCACCTCTATTAAGCAGTCACTTACCAGATTCCAAATATGTTGTTTTATTATACATTTTCCCTTCATTACGCCACCTGTGTCAAGCAGTCACTTTCTGTGATTGCCTTGACTGGCCGCTCAACACAGGTTTGACTGTAGTCTCATCCGGTCCCGACGTACCAAGATTGGGACTAATAAGCTCCCTGAGGTCTCGTGTAGACCAGGTATACAGTGCATAAAGGCACTACCAAGCTTAAAATCAAACTGAAAATGTGAGGCCTAAAAAAAAGGTTTGGTTCGGGTAACATGCCTGCTATTGCTAGGTAGGAGTTTTTTTGGGGTCGTTGGTCCATGGTCGGTTTTTGCCATCGACACCTCTGACAATCCATCTGGTGTACACTGATATTCTTCTTCGATTTGTGTGAATGTTGTTGTTGGTGATAAAAGTTTAAAAACACACCTTTCGTGGGCGTTATGTTGACTGCAATGCGTTTTCCAAATATTTATAACCGACATTTTTATTTTATCGTTCAGTGTTACAAGACACTTGACGTACAGGGTGTTCATAGACATAGCGTCTTTATGATCGTCTACGTGATACTGAGCGAAAAGTAAAGTAAAACCCGAAAAGGACAAAAAAAGAAATTAACATTTTTTCCCTTTTCGGATCGGTCCCGAACCAAACCATTTTTTTAGGCCTGAGTGAACAATTAGAACTGTTAGAGCTACTTACCTCTTCATTAGGTGGAGGGAATTCAATTTTTCTGTCAATTCTTCCAGGTCGTAACAACGCGGAGTCCAGTATATCAATTCTATTTGTGGCCATTATCACCTGAATTAAAACACATACCAGTAAACACTGTATTGGTGGCAACATAGATCTAAAACATAGAACATTGTTTTAAATTTTATAATTACTCTTTGTTAAATCACTATCTGTCAATCATTGTACTGTCACCAAGCAGCAAAATGTGACGTGAGTTTTCTCGCAACAAAAACGTACGACTTCCTGGCCACAGAAGATCAATGTTTGTCTGGGTTTTACGCCTTCATCAGCACCATTTTGGCTATATATCGCCGGTGGGCAGTTTACCTAACAACACCTTTCCTGGACAGGCTCCAGCGGTTAACCAGTACTTGGTGTACCAACCTTCGTAAGAAACTTTTTCATATAACCAAACACGGCCTGAGCACGGCTCGAACAAGTGATCATTAGTATATACGAGTCATAGAAGCACCTCTCGATGCCATTACCAATACGACATACATTGACAATGTAGTAGCCAAACCAATGTTCATAATAAAGGCCAGAATCTCATGTAGTCCCAGTAATATCTATGGAGGTGGGATAGATATGGCGACTACTTATCCACTGCATGATAGCTAAATGGCTGTCATTTGTATGGAGATATAATAGTATATTAACCTAAATCTCTATGAAGGAAAGGGTTAATACTCGACAACGGAGGCAACCCACAGAAGATCAAACAAAATAATATAGCCTCCATCGTGCAATGCTATGCGGTGCCCACCTTGTAATCAAGAGGTTGATAGTTTGAGCTAAGGTTTGTTATCGGGGTTCAAAGAGGCACCAACAGCCTAGGTTATATGGGGACTCTCCAGCCATTATTGGTGGCAGACCAAGGGTGCCCCTCAGAGCAATATTACAGGTATGGATGAACACCTGAGTAGAACCACCAACCTTCCACAGGCTAAATCTCCAGCCATTATTGGTGGCAGAAGACCAAGGGTGCCCCTCAGAGCAGTATTACAGGTATGGACGAACACCCAGGTAGAACCACCAACCTTCCACAGGCTAGCCGGATTGCTTCCTCGCATGAAATAATTAGACACCCCTAGTTGGATTCGAACCTACAGCAAGTTGACTTGAAGTGAACAATCATTGGCGTTGCTCCTCTTGCACATGATCTAAGTTTGCATCAAATGTTCATTTACCTTAATATTCTGTTTGGGTTCGAATCCATCCAGTTGGTTAAGCAGCTCTAACATAGTTCTCTGTACCTCGCTATCGCCTGCAAGAATATGCATCAAATACAATACTATCTTCTTCTTCCCAACAGGACTGACTCCCCAACGTTGGATTGTACATTGTCCTTGCCAATCACTCTATGAATCTACTCAACAGCTATTTCTGTATGTTATATCATAGTTAAATATGAACCACATATATACATGTAGGTAAAGTTTAAACTTTATTTATTTCACAACGATTGCGAAGCAAGTTCTAACAACTTATATTAATCACTCTCATTGGCGGGGATGAAAGTGTATATGTGGTCATTCGTGTGGGAGGAAACCGGAGTACCCGGAGAAAACCCACCTGTCCGATCTGGCGACAACCGTACCATCTCACATACTTCCCGCTCCGAGGATCGAACCCAGGTTGCATTGGCGAGAAGCGAGCGCGCTAACCACTGCGCTAATCGGAGAGCCATGTAGGTAAGGTTTTGTAGTCCGAATTTTGTTCCTCGATGCAAGGTCACACTAGCCTGCCTGACCTTGACCCCAAAATAAAATTGATGGTTATCTACGTATAACGACCAATGTAGTTTACAAAGATGAAAGACTACTCCAACATAGTTCACAAGTTTCTGAACATAACTTGAGGCCCTACAACCTTGACCGTTGACCTCATAAGCAATGCATCTACTGACCACGACCAATGTGTCACTGTGGGTGATATGGGTTTCAAGTTATAAGGCAGAAATGGCGACACAATGGACAGACTAGACAGATATGCACGGGACCATCCTGGTATCTCCTCTCCCCCCCCCACATGCGTTGCTAAAAATGATTTTTCAACATGCTTACCAGGACGAGGCGAAGAATATAATCGAGCACTCGACAACTGCAGAACACGATTAACTTGGTTAATTACGTGCAGCCTACACAGCAAGTGTTCACTTACGAGATGGTTAAACATGTCACATTCTCATGTATTTTATCATGGCCGACGATTATGATAATGCACAATTGTGAAATATTTGTTTCTTTGTTGTGTTTTTGCTAACTTCTTTTGGTGGTGTTTAAAGTGGCACCAACAGCTTGGGTCATATGGCGACTCTCTGGTCATTATTGGTGAAGGAAGACCCTGGGTGCCCCTCCGAGCAGCATGTCAGGCACCTCACCCACCCGGGTAGAACCACCAACCTTCCACAAGCCGGCTGGATAGCTTCCTCACACAAACGAATTCCAACACCTCCAGCGGGATTCAAACCTACAGCAGTGAGGGGCTAGTGATTTAAAGTCAACCGCATCCAGATCAGCCACGGGATCTATGTTGTTTGCTATTCAGACGAGAGTTTTAGCCGAATAGCAAACAGCATAGAGCCTGATCTGGCTCTATGCTGTTTGCAAAAGCGACTTTAGTCGTGATTCGCAGGTTAACCCTTTCAACACCACAGACCTCTAAATAGGCTTACAAACAGTGTAGATCCAGATGAGCCGGCTCGTGACGAGCCGTCTCATCAGGATCTGTACTTTTTGCCAGTGATATGACTATTTTTAGACATAATTACCCATTTTGATAAATGAACTTGTCCAAATGTGATTTTCTGATTCATTTATTGGTTTATGAATATCATGGAACAGTCCATGTGAGTTACTTGGTGTTGAATGGGTTAAGGGTCAAGAAAATATTGGGACTTATTACAAGCTAACACGTCTCACCTCCTGAGCCACTCTCTAATCTGGTTGAGCCTATAGAATCTATCTCGTCCATGAAGATGATAGATGGTGCATGCTCCCTGCAAATATAAGGACAGAGAGAATTGGTTACTGTTATATCGCTGTATGTCACCTTCCATGGATTTATTCCAACATGGCCGCACACCTACGTAGAACATCAGACTTTCTACAAGCCAGCTTCCGTCCCTTGAACAAATCTTAGTTTATATAAATTTAATTTAGCTTGATTGCGAAACAAATTCTTACAACTTATATTAAACACTCGATACCTCATTCCTGATGCCTCATTCCTGATGGAATCCATCGCCACTACGGAGTGAGAAGAGGCATTTGGAATTTAAATGCCTTGCCTAAGAGCACAATCGTAACGGCTTCAGCGCAGTGCGCACATATGACTTTCACACATGTAGCAAACGCCCTACCACTGGGCTATCACGACTTCCACTATGATAGCAAATCTCGACCCCATGACTCAAATCAATGATCGTACTATATTTCACCAACAAAGATAGAAAGCTAATATAAAGATAATAATGCTGTGGAAGTCGTGATAGCGCAGTGGATGCGCGTTCGCTTCAGGGACGAAAGGTCCGGAGTTCGAACCCCGCTGGAGCCATTACGATTGTGCCCTTAGGCAAGGCATTTAATTTCCACGTTACCTCTTCTCTCTCCCTCGTGGCGATGGATTCCATCAGGAATGAGGTCTCGAGAGTGATTAATATAAGTTATTAGAACTTGTTTCGCAATCGAGCTAAAATAAATTTGTATAAACTAATAATGCTTTCAATGTTCATTCGGTGAAATATAATTCAAGCATAAACTGAATTAAACAAAATATGCTCCGTTTATTTCATCATAAATTTCTATATATTTGACCAGGGTTCATTCTAGGTCAGAATTTTTGGGAGAAGTGAGAAAGCGCGTGATCGCTTCCTTTAATGGGTGTTCTTTAATATACTTCTGCAAAATAGGGTTAAAATGCACAGTACAACCATTAAATACCACATTTGATTAGAAGGAGTGCTTTATAATGGGCCAGTGTATCTATCTTACTAGACAAAATTTTGTTTGAAAATCGTAAAAACCAAAACATAATTTTTTAGGGAGAAGTGGGACTAGAATGATCCCTGTATTTCATTTGAAACTAAAACTCAACCGACCTGGCCATCACAAACAACTCTCTAACCATTCTCGATCCTTCTCCGATGAACTTCTGCACGAGTTCTGAGCCTGACACTCGTATAAACGTACATTCTGTATGATGTGCCACCGCACGTGCTAACAACGTTTTCCCCGTGCCTGGTGGTCCATACAATAATACACCCTGAAATTTATTAGTTGCATTTGATTATATCAAAAATTTTACTTTTGGAATAATAAATATCAGGAGTGAAGGTAGGATAATAGTATTTTTTATTTTTTACAACTTTATTTATTATACAACGATCGCAAAACAAGTTTCAACAACTTTTATCCCGCTGGAGCCATTATGATTGTGCCCTTAGGCAAAGGCATTTAATTTTCTCTCTCCCCCGTGGCGATGGATTCCATCAGGAATGAGGTCTTAAGAGTGATTTAATATAAGTTATAAGAACTTGTTTCGCAATCGAGCTAAAACATTTTTGTATACACTAACATCACACAAGTTTCAGAAACATTGTTATATGTTATATTTCGGGTTTTACGCCTGCATCAGCACCATTTTGGGCTATATCGCCGACGGGCAGTTTACCTAACAACACCTTTCCTGGGCAGGCTCCAGCGGTTAACCAGTACTTGGGTGCACCAACCTCCGTTAGAAACTGCCAACTTTTTCATATAAATGAGACACGGTCTGAGCGGGGCTCGAACCTGTGACCATCAGTGATGATAGGTTACAGTGGTATACAAGTCAGCGACCTTAACCACTCGACCATGGAGGCGGACATAGGATAATAGTTTTGTTTTTTTTACAACTTTATTTATAATACATCGATCGCGAAACAAGCTTCAACAACTTATATCAATCACCTTTGTTGGCGCAGATGAAAAAGCATATATGTTGAAACCAAAGTGCCATCCCACAGGTTTCAGAAACAATTGAATATGTATGTTCAGAAGAATCTAGATACCGAACAAACTGACTGTATATTATATACGGTATATTCCGAGAACAAATCTAGAGGTGCGGGTTTAAAGTCATACCGACAACAGGGTTTCTTCTGTCTGCTGCGCCATTTCTGACGCCAATTGGAAAAAAACTGAAAGCCAACTAAGAGCCATATAGTTCACAGATAAATATTTGAAGCCATGTATTTGACAAAACATGTGTCAAAAAAAATAAAAAAATTGCACAAAACATTTTTGCCAATTCACCAAATTTAGCGTCAACATTTGTTTTTTGTCGCAATTGGCGACCGACAGCGGGAACCCTGAACAGCTTAGGTCATATAGCCACTATCCAGCTGTTATTGGCGTAAACAGTCAACGGGAAGGGTTTCAACATGGTGAGCATGTTAACAGTGTAAATACTTATATACACAAACCTTAGGTTGTGCAATTCCTAGAGCTTCGAACAGTTCTGGATGTTTAACGGGTAGTTCTATCACTTCTTTGATCTCTTTAATCTGTTTATCCAGACCTCCGACCATCTCGTACGTCGAGTCCGGTACCTTCTCAACCATCATTAAACTCACTAACGGATCAACCTGCAATGTAAGACACAACACAGTATTACCCTGCTTGGCTTATTCAAATCTATCTTAGCTAGATTGCGAAACAAGCTTATAACATTACATTAATCGCTCTAATGACCTCAGTCATGATGGAATCCATCGCCATGAGGGAGAGAAGAAGCAATGCAGATATAAGTGTCTTGCCCAAGAACACAACCACCATGCACGTAAAAGAACCAGAGGAGACTCTGGAATGGGTCTCTGTCTGTATAATTGCACTATCCTCCAAATATCTAAAATGACTAATCTCTTCAGGAGGCATCGCTTATATGGGCAACCGGTAGCGACGATAAATAAACGTAAAACACACCACCATGGTTCTGACGGGGTTCAAAACTCAACAGTTTGGTTACAAGGCAGACAGCTTATCTATTACAGCAGGGAGGCTCCACAGCACAACACTGAATCAATACGTAGAACCACAAGCAGTCATGATAGTTACCGGCTACAAATCATTTCACACCAATAGCAATGCTTTGTTAACCCATTGCACGCTAGCGGCAGATAAAATCACTTTTGCAAACGGCATAGAGCCAGATCAGACGGCACAGAATGACATCTGATCTGGCTCTATGCTGTTTGCTAATCAGATAGTGGAGATGAAACACTTGGCATGGTGCTACGCAAACAAAACAACATAGATCCTGATCAGACACAGTGCTATGCAAACAAAACAACATAGATCCTGATCAGACATGGTGGTACGCAAACAAAACAACATAGATCCTGATCAGACACAGTGCTACGCAAACAAAACAACATAGCTCCTGATCAGACACGGTGCTATGCAAACAGAACAACATAGATCCTGATCAGACACAGTGCTACGCAAACAGAACAACATAGATCCTGATCAGACACAGTGCTACGCAAACAGAACAACATAGATCCTGATCAGACACAGTGCTACGCAAACAAAACAACATAGATCCTGATCAGACACGGTGCTATGCAAACAAAACAACATAGATCCTGATCAGACACGGTGCTATGCAAACAAAACAACATAGATCCTGATCAGACACGGTGCTATGCAAACAAAACAACATAGATCCTGATCAGACACGGTGCTACGCAAACAGAACAACATAGATCCTGATCAGACACGGTGCTACGCAAACAAAACAACATAGATCCTGATCAGACACGGTGCTACGCAAACAAAACATCATAGATCCTGATCAGACATGGTGCTACGCAAACAAAACAACATAGATCCTGATCAGACATGGTGCTACGCAAACAAAACAACATAGATCCTGATCAGACACAGTGCTACGCAAACAAAACAACATAGATCCTGATCAGACACGGTGCTACGCAAACAGAACAACATAGATCCCGATCAGACATATGCAGCTGATCGGGATCTATGTTGTTTGCATATCTGATTTTATTTACCCAGCATGCAAAGGGTTAATACAGATTTTCTGGAATTGTGTTTTATTCTTTTAAAAATTTCAGGATTTGTTTATACATACAAAGAACACAATACACAAATATCAGGATTATTGGGTTATTTTCAGCATCTCTAGAAAGTAATATCAAGTCCAATTCATGTTAATGAAATCACTGTAAATAGAACTAAACCCCATTGATGAGTGGCAAGGAAATGTAAAAATGTTTATTTTTACCTTATTTGGCAGTATTTTATGCAGTGTATAACTATCATTCCTCAAGGCAACTCTACAGTTTGGTGTTACATCGTTGATGTCTATGTTTTTATCCAAGTCCACTACAAACTTCCCTTCCGGATGCACCTGTAACAGAATTTAAGGCTAGAATGCAAACTTTCACTACATAGCTCATCGAGGTCTCCTGGTTGTCACTGGTTGCAAATTCCACTCGCTCACACACAAGTTGAAAACCCTTAAGATCCAAGCTGTTTCGTTTGTTACGGCTAACTGCTAATTTTGTCCATTAAGATATTTGTTTTTGGGGTTTCAAGTCGCATCAACAACTGTCATATGGTGACTCCAGCTGTTATTGGTGGAGGAACACCACTAGTGCTCCCCAAGCATTATTGCAGGAACAGATGGGCAGAACTGGATAGAACCACCAATCTTCGCAAGCCAGTTGAATAGCTTACTCACAAGAAAGAATTCAACACCCCCAGTTGGGTACGAACCTACAGCGGTGAGGAGCAGGTTATTTGAAGTCAATAATGGTAACCACTCAGCCACAGAGTCCCCTTGCAATCCAATAGGACACAAAATAGTCTGCCTCCGTGGTCATTGACTTGTATACCACTGCAATCTATGATCACTGATGGTCATGGGTTCAAGCCCAGCTCAAACCGTGTCTCTTTATATGAAAGAGTTGGCAGTTTCTTACTGAGGTTGAGGTTAACCACTGGAGCCTGCCCAGGAAAGGTGCAGTTAGGTAAACTGCCCGTCGCTCAAATGGACAACCGGTAGCGACATTAAATAATCTTAAATAATAAAAAAAGACACAAATTACGAGCAGACAGCCAACTAATTGCCTATCATGAGGAGCAGACAGCCAACTAATTGCCTATCATGAGGAGCAGACAGCCAACTAATTGCCTATCATGAGGAGCAGACAGCCAACTAATTGCCTATCACGAGGAGCAGTCAGCCAACTTATTGCCTATCACGAGGAGCAGACAGCCAACTAATTGCCTATCACGAGGAGTAGACAGCCAACTAATTGTCTCATGAGGAGTAGACAGCCAACTAATTGCCTATCACGAGGAGTAGACAGCCAACTAATTGCCAATCACGATGAGTAGACAGCCAACTAATTGCCTATCATGAGGAGCAGACAGCCAACTAATTGCCTAATCACGAGGAGTAGACAGCCAACTAATTGCCAATCACGAGGAGCAGACAGCCAACTAATTGCCTCACGAGGAGCAGACAGCCAACTAATTACCTATCACGAGGAGCAGACAGCCAACTAATTGCTTATCATGAGGAGCAGACAGCCAACTAATTGCCTATCACGAGGAGCAGACAGCCAACTAATTGCCTATCATGAGGAGCAGACAGCCAACTAATTGCCTATGACAAGGAGCAGACAGCCAACTAATTGCCTATCACGAGGAGCAGACAGCCAACTAATTGCCTATCATGAGTAATTGCCTATCATGAGGAGCAGACAGCCAACTAATTGCCTATCATGAGGAGCAGACAGCCAACTAATTGCCTCACGAGGAGCAGACAGCCAACTAATTGCCTATCACGAGGAGCAGACAGCCAACTAATTGCCTATCACGAGGAGTAGACAGCCAACTAATTGCCAATCACGAGGAGCAGACAGCCAACTAATTGCCTCACGAGGAGCAGACAGCCAACTAATTACCTATCACGAGGAGCAGACAGCCAACTAATTGCCTATCACGAGGAGCAGACAGCCAACTAATTGCCTATCACGAGGAGCAGACAGCCAACTAATTGCCTATCACGAGGAGCAGACAGCCAACTAATTGCCTATCATGAGGAGCAGACAGCCAACTAATTGCCTATCACGAGGAGCAGACAGCCAACTAATTGCCTATCATGAGTAATTGCCTATCACGAGGAGCAGACAGCCAACTAATTGCCTATCACGAGGAGCAGACAGCCAACTAATTGCCTATCATGAGGAGCAGACAGCCAACTAATTGCCTATCACGAGGAGCAGACAGCCAACTAATTGCCTATCACGAGGAGTAGACAGCCAACTAATTGCCAATCACGAGGAGCAGACAGCCAACTAATTGCCTCACGAGGAGCAGACAGCCAACTAATTACCTATCACGAGGAGCAGACAGCCAACTAATTGCCTATCACGAGGAGCAGACAGCCAACTAATTGCCTATCACGAGGAGCAGACAGCCAACTAATTGCCTATCACGAGGAGCAGACAGCCAACTAATTGCCTATCATGAGGAGCAGACAGCCAACTAATTGCCTATCACGAGGAGCAGACAGCCAACTAATTGCCTATCATGAGTAATTGCCTATCACGAGGAGCAGACAGCCAACTAATTGCCTATCACGAGGAGCAGACAGCCAACTAATTGCCTATCATGAGGAGCAGACAGCCAACTAATTGCCTATCACGAGGAGCAGACAGCCAACTAATTGCCTATCACGAGGAGCAGACAGCCAACTAATTGCCTATCATGAGTAATTGCCTATCACGAGGAGCAGACAGCCAACTAATTGCCTATCACGAGGAGCAGACAGCCAACTAATTGCCTATGACGAGTTTGAGACTATTTCATGAATGAATTTCTCACCTTTACAAGAACTTTCTTTTTGTCCATCGGTTTGACAACCTCACCGACGTAAGAGCCCTGTTCTTGAAGAAGTTGTAACTCTTCACGTAACATACGTACTGAAAACATAACATGATGGTCATAGAACGTACCCTACCTAAAACATAACATGATAACATCACAGAACGTACCTACCTAAAACAAAACATGATAATGTCACAGAACGTACATTATACATAATGAACCTATAACATGATAATGTCACAGTACATACATTATATATAATGAACCTATAACATGATAATGTCACAGAACGTACATTATACATAATGAACCTATAACATGATAATGTCACAGAACGTACATTATACATAATGAACCTATAACATGATAATGTCACAGTACATACATTATACATAATGAACCCATAACATGATAATGTCACAGAAGGCATGTTCTGAAAACACAAACACTACTACAAGCAAGTAAGATTTGTAACCAACTACACACGTTTATGCAAGGTCAGCTAAACTTGTCTATAGACAACATGTCTCGGTCATTAATGGAAACAAAATTGAAAAAATAATTTTTAAGAAAAAATGAAACAGAGTTGTACTTACATTTAGAAACAATTTCATATCTCTGTGTTTCTAAATGTCTGTCTGTTTGTCTTCAAGTTAGCAGAGTTCTTCTAAACATCTCAGATTGTTTCTTACCTTTTGCATAGAGTTCAATTCTCTGTGCTTCTAAAGTATCTTTGATTACATGTACAATTGTACATGCCCTTTTTAGCGTCAAGTTCAATTCTCTGTGCTTCTAAAGTATCTTTGATTACATGTACAATTGTACATGCCCTTTTTAGCGTCAAGTTCAATTCTCTGTGCTTTTTTAACATTGAGTTCATTTCCCAGTGTTACTAAACATCTCAGATTCCGTCTGATATTCAGCAACAAGCTCATTTTTCTCGGTGCTTCTATATGTCTCAGATGGTCTTACCTTTAGCATTCAGTTCATTTCTCGGTGCTTCTATATGTCTCAGATGGTCTTACCTTTAGCATTCAGTTCATTTCTCGGTGCTTCTATATGTCTCAGATGGTCTTACCTTTAGCATTCAGTTCATTTCTCGGTGCTTCTATATGTCTCAGATGGTCTTACCTTTAGCATTCAGTTCATTTCTCGGTGCTTCTATATGTCTCAGATGGTCTTACCTTTAGCATTCAGTTCATTTCTCGGTGCTTCTATATGTCTCAGATGGTCTTACCTTTAGCATTCAGTTCATTTCTCGGTGCTTCTATATGTCTCAGATGGTCTTACCTTTAGCATTCAGTTCATTTCTCGGTGCTTCTATATGTCTCAGATGGTCTTACCTTTAGCATTCAGTTCATTTCTCGGTGCTTCTATATGTCTCAGATGGTCTTACCTTTAGCATTCAGTTCATTTCTCGGTGCTTCTATATGTCTCAGATGGTCTTACCTTTAGCATTCAGTTCATTTCTCGGTGCTTCTATATGTCTCAGATGGTCTTACCTTTAGCATTCAGTTCATTTCTCGGTGCTTCTATATGTCTCAGATGGTCTTACCTTTAGCATTCAGTTCATTTCTCTGTGCTTCTAGACGTCTCAAATTCTGTGTTTTCTCTGTCACAACCAGCTAGAGGAATCAAATAACACTTTAAAACACCATAATGATTTTTTCTTCAGGTATATAAACCTGTAGATAAGATGACAATTTATACAGACAGATCTGTAATCCAGTGGTAACATGCTGGACTGGTAATCCAGGGATCGCAGGTTCGATCCCCCCGTCTGATCCCTAATAAATTAACAGTCTTTCAGATGGGACTTTAAACCGAGGTCTAGTGTCGATGCTTTACACCATGCATGTAAAAGAACCAGATGAGACTCTGGAACCCATCTCTGTCTGTATCATTACACTATCCTCCAAAATTCTAAAATGACTAATCTCTTCAGGAGGCGTCGCTCATATGGGCCCAGTAGCGATGATAAATAAACATAAAACACACATGCAATTTATACAGACGGATCTGTCGTCAAGTGGTTAACACGTGGACTGGTGGTAATCCAAACGTAAAACACACACGCAATTTATACAAGTTAATAATAATAACTGAATATCCATAAAAGGGTGGTAATTTACAAATAATTGTACTGGATCGATTAATTAATAAAAAAAATGATTTTTACAGTATTAATTGATAACATTTTACACATTAATTGATTTCACAGCATTAATTAAGATTCTTTCACAGTACTAATCAATGTTTTTAGTATTAATTGAAATGATTTGACAATATTAATTAATATGATTTTACAACATTACCTGATAAATTTGATTTTACCGTATTAATTAAATGATATGATTTTACAGTATTAATCAATATGTTTTAGTACATGTATTAATTGATGGATTTTACAGACATTAATTAACCCATTTCATTCTGGATACATTTAAAGGCTTTTGCAAACAACATAGATCCAGATCAGCCGCAGTGTGACGCTGCATGCTGATCAGGATCTATGTTGTTTGCTACATAGCCAAGTGTCTTAGCAAGATCATCTGAATAGCAAACAGCATAGAGGCACTGATCTGGCTCTATGTTCTTTGCAAATACTGTTTGAACGGTATCCAGAATCAAATGGGTTAATATGATTTTACAGCGTAAAACATTCAGGGCTCGACAAATCCTATTGCCCGACGCAAGTCAAAACAATGTTCGGGCAAGTGGCCGTCAACCAGAGTTTAGTCCCGGGCAAGTCAAAATGCTATGGATGTGATTATCGGACAAGTGTCGAATAAACATATAAATTAACAGAATAAACAAACTAATCAACTGTTTCTTGTCATTATCGATTGTAAACCCTGCAGACTACATGCTATGAATGACAGGTATCGCCCCAAACATTTAACCAATCGAGGCTCTCGTTACGCTTCAATTGTTTTATTTGCACTTATCAAATTAGTCCTATTAAATAGACTACGACGTTTTTAACATCCGGGCGCTTTCTTAATTTCTACAATTTGCAGTCGCCGGCGAAATATCAAAGAATCTGTCAATGCCTTGCTTATATACTTGTTAATTACACATTAGTCGTAGCAAGGACATTATCCACGAGTACATACACAGTAAGTACATGTTTCTACACCTATGGTGTTGATTAATCTTGCTATGGTGTTGATTAATCTCGGAAGACAGGCCGATTTCATTGATGTATTGTAAATTATAATTGACAAAATTAAAGTTAGAACTCAGGTAATTATCAGATTACAAATGTATACAAATTGTTTTATAATTAAGCCCCAAATCCCCCTGTTATCATTTACAATAAGTTTGCTAAAATTCTTTAACTCCAATGAAAATGAAAGTAATAGTAAAAAACGGAAACTAGATTTAAAATGAATGCCTACTTCCAAGAAAGTGAAACTCACTGAGGGTAAAAAGGATATCAAACATGATTCAAAACGCGAAAGGACTTTTCATTATATACTATGATGATGTTATTCATAGACTTAACTAGTGTAAGCCATCATTCGACATTTAGCATAATAATTGGGGCAAGTCAAATTCACATTGGGGCAAGCCAGTTTGCCAGTGTCACTTGTCCCGGGCAAGTCAGTTCAAAAAGAATTTGTCGAGCCCTAACATTACCTGCAGTGTCTCGATCTTGCTGCTGTAGTACTGCTTGATGCCTTCATGGTTCGGGAGAGGACCATCGTCCACATCCATTTTCTGTACAAACAAACAAGACAACTCATCAGTGACATCAACTCCATAATCATGTTATGTTATATTTCGCATTTTACGCCTGCATCAGCACCATTTTGGGCTATATCGCCGGCGGGCAGTTTACTTAACAACACCTTTCCTGGGCAGGCTCCAGCGGTTAACCAGTACTTGGATGCACCAACCTCCGTAAGAAACTGCCAACTTTTTCATATAAATGAAACACGGCCTGAGCGGGGCTCAAACCCGTGACCATCAGTGATGATAGGTTACAGTGGTATACAAGTCAGCGACCGTAACCACTAGACCATGGAGGCGGACCATAATCATTGTAATTATACACGATGTATGATCATGCATATATTTAACCCTCGCTGTTAGGAATGACAGCATTTTTGCGAAAGATTGCGAAGCAAGTTCAACAATTTATATTAATCACTCTCGTTGGCGCGGATGAAAGCGTAAATGTGGTCAATCGTATGGGAGGAAACCAGAGTACCCGGAGAAAACACACCTGTCCGATCTGGCGACCACCGCACCATCTCACATTCTTCCCGGTCCGCGGATCGAACCCGGGTTGCACTGGTGAGAAGCGAGCGCGCATTTTTAATGCAGGTTATTGTTTTTGGCTGCGCATGTGGTTCTGTCTGTGGACAGGATAATACAAAATGTTTGTTGATTTGATTTTCATGAATATATAGATCCTGATGGATCGCCACAGGGGAGAGAAAAGGCAACGTGAAATTTAATTTTAAATGCATTGCCTAAGAGCACAATCATAATGGCTCCAGCAGGGTTCGAACTCCGGGCCTTTTGCACCTGAAATGAACTAGCTATGGTTAGCTATGACTTCCAAGGGTTATGAGGAAGTAATTCCATCTTGGGATAAATTGGTCACGGCTTGTGGTCAGGGCTGTCAGTGTAGTGTCCACTCCAATTGACTTCTATAGTAAACCAGGGTTCCCGCTGTTTTTCGCCAAAAAACAAATATTGGTGCTAAATTTTGTGAATTGGACAAAAAAAATATTTTTGGCACATGTTTTGTCAAATACATGGCTACAAATATTTATTTGTGAACTATATGGTTCTTAGTTGGCTTCAAGTTTTTTTAATTGACTCCAGTGTTTTTCAATTGGCGACAGAAGTGGCGCAGACAGAGGGAACCCTGGTAAACTATGCATGCTTGTAACATGAAAACAAAGCAAGATAGATATATAGTTTCAATGGAACACACATAGGAAACCCCCAATGGAAATCGTGATAGGGGTTTTTTACATTTATTATTGTCGCTACCGGTTGTCCATATGAGCGACGCTGTGCATGTATTATATAATCAAACTTGTTTTTAAAAAATCATGTGTCCTGGCGTTCAGTACGAAATCTATTATTCAGGGGTGAAAAGATCCACCTGCAGACCATTTTTAGCACATTTTACTCGATATCTATGTTATAGTGAAAAAACATGGTGCAAACGGGAATTAGGGCGAAACGATACAGAACCGCTTTGGTCATTTCCTGCAACATATGAAAACTAACAACGGTATGTAAGCATGTTGAGTTTCCTGCGATACGTCGAGGGTGCAAAACCGAGGAAGAAACGGCCTCCTGAATGACAGGCGTCATTGAAAACAGAGTACAAAGCTAAAAGAAAACGTAATTTCCAGCCGCAATGGTTGAACAATTGGAAATACGACGGCGAGAACATGTTTTGTATGGCCTGTTCCGATTATGGTACCGACATAGATTCGGAGTTTGTAAAGGGGTCAAATCCTTCTGAGACATTGTATATTGATGGATTTCACTAAGAAAAATCCATTTCATTAATATATATGATGTAACTGTGAATTACAGAATACAAATACAATACTAGTAAAATATTAAGCTGGGGCAGGACTGTATTGCATAATTGAGCTCTACATATTCACATGGCCGGCAAATTTCATATTTTTATTTTATGAAACATTTGAACATATTGACTATATCTATATAGTATATACTCAGTATATTATATAGCGTGTCACTTCTAGAAAGAATATATTAACTTTTGGGCGAATTACTCACACACAATACCACAATTACCTACCACCTAGGGCAAAACGACCAAGTGCGAAACGACACGATGCAAACAGTTCAACAGGTATTTATGGTGAAACGACATGCATACCCAACAACCATCATTAAAGTGACCAAGCAAAGAGCGGAAGTTAGTGACCGGAAGTGCGACTCGAAACCACGACCACTGAACACAAGCCAGACAGCTTCACAACCGACCGACCGACCGATGCCCCACCCACGTCGAAATACACTACAATGGGAAACGCAAAAACAAAATATTGCAAATAAATTCAAATTCAATGTCAAAAATCCCATTTGTACTAATATATATGAGTTGGGCTAAAGCATCTGACATAACGTGAGCAATTATGAGCATCATGTAGATATTTTCTTAATCAGAAGATGTTGAAACAGATCAACAAAGAAATGAAAGAGCGAACTATTCTCACTTGATTCGCCATTTTTCCTGATTCATGCGGCACAAAGCGTCTTTTTGACAAAGATTATTCCTTCGAAATTAAATAAGCACTTTTCAGTCAAGATTTCATACTATGCACACGGGTGATGGATAGAATTATAGAAAATTTCGGTTGACTCGGGTTGAGAGTTCAGCATATTTTGATCAATGACGGATCTGTAGTCCAGTGGTAACACGCTGGACTGGTAATCCAGGGATCGCAGGTTCGATCCCCCGTCTGACCCTAATAAAATTAACAGTCTTTCAGATGGGACATTAAACCGAGGTCTCGTGTCGGTGCTGTACACCGTGCACGTAAAAGAACAAGAGGAGACTCTGGAATGGATCTCTGTCTGTATCATTGCACTATCCTCCAACAATCTAAAATGACTAACCTCTATGGGCAACCGGTAGCGACGATAAATAAACGTAAACCACACGCATATTTTGATCATTCAACTCCAGACATATTTTGGAACTATGAAGATGTTGCATAGGGTACCAACTGTCAACTAATTATCGGACGAAATTTGTATCTATTTCAGTAGACTGACCGTATACTGTTTGACATACACCACAAATGTTGAGGGAACCAATTCTTGACTTTGACTTACTAGCAACTTGTGGTAAATATACAATTTGAAATAACATTTGAAAGACATCAGTTTATTTATCAATTTCTTAATGAATGCGTAAACTTGCTAAATAAAATAAATTAAATAAACGGAAGCAAGTCAAAAGGACATTGATATGAAATAGAGGTTCCAGATAACCCTTCACAAATATAATCACTGTGCACATACTAAAATCGGCAGTGGGAGTTTGAGTTACTCTACCTGGACCACAAAATAATTCACCTGTATATGTAAACGGTTAGTGGAGGAGTTCGATGAAATAGTGCACGGTTATATTCGCAGTGGATGCCAGTACCTGCACTTTCAGTTTGGATGACATACCTATCACATATTTAAATCAAAACCCTTTTTACTAAGTTTTGTTGTAATATATTCTACGGATGTATGAGTACACTTTGTTTTCCGATACATGTATGAACATTTCATAGCTCTTGATAATAATTGCTACATTTAAGTTTGAATCTGCATTTTGGATTCCTTTCAAGAACTGAAAAAGTAGGTGTATATCCAAAAAATACATTCGCATTCAACGCCGAAATTCAAAGAATAGCCAGAAACTTGGAAATGCCAATCTCTATAACTAGCAGATGAATTTAGCTTTCCGAAAATTTATTGTGAAAATAATAGGATTTATTGCAGAAATCGGGACGAATGTGAACCATAGTCGAGAGTTGGTACCGATCGATAATTGCTACCCTGAGGCAATACAACAAATGTACAGGCAATTCAGGCGTAAAGCTATTACCTGCATATACATGTATCCCGCAGCGTTATGAACAACATTGGTTCAAACGCCGCGGATTATGGGTTAGTGGTTTGGTAAATTGGCATCCATAACGAAACCGTGTTCTGACGAATGTATGTTACTGGAACGAGTCAGCAACTTGCGGGGATTTTATTCCACGTCATGGGGACGAGGTAAATAACTCATGTGAATGAAAAGGAGTGAGCTTAGACAATTAACACTGTCTCGATTCTTTATCCTAGGCAAAATGGTCATCGACCCTCACCGATAGAGTCATTAGAGTGTCGCATTTAAGATTGGTAGGTTCGATCCCTGATCCTGACATTATAACATACTGGTAGATGTTTATCCAGTCTTAGCAATTAGATAACATACTTATGTTGCAAATATAACCTCAATGCCATCGTAGAATTATTTTATTTTGTCACGCAGCAACAGTTTTGCAACTTTGATATGATATTGTTTCAACGTCTTTATTATGTTGGGATGGCAACGTTGGAAATTGATCGCTGTACATAAATTAAGCCATGCCGAAACATAGTCGGATACAGATCACCGACGTCGTAATCACAATGCAAGTAATAAACAATGCAATGTATATCCTGGGAACATGACGTTGCCACGATGTCTAATATTCAACCTTGTAGCAACGTCGTAAATATAACGTTGTTAACGATGTGCGATATCTAACGTTGGATTCTGGTTGCCGTAGTCGCAATCAATAACACAAGAACAACGAATAACCCACGTATTTCCAACTCTGCGAATATGACGTTGTCGCAACGTTGAATATTGAACGTTATGACAACGTCGTTTAATGTTGCTACAACGTCAACATCTGGTTACTGCAGTCGAGGCAACAATCCAACGAATAAACTACGTATTTCCAACGGTGCGATTATGACGTTGTCATAAAATTGAATATTTAACCTTGTAGGGGCGTCGTAAAATGCCGTTGTTAATCACGTGCGATATCAAACGTTGCTACGTCTTCTGATTTTGTATGCCGTAGTCACGACCATACTACAACGAATAAACAACGTATTTCCAACGCTACGTATATGACATTGTCAGAACGTCGAATATTGATCGCTGTAGCAACGTCGTAAAATTACTATCCTTACGACGTGGGATATCTACCTTTGCTACAACGTCAGATTCTGTTTGCCGACAACATCATTTTCATATACAATGCAATAATACAGGGAATAAACCACGGTTTTTCAATGTTGCGAAGGGTCGTATTTTGGTATCGATCAAAATACAACGCTATAGCAGCGTCGTATAACGACGAACGACGTCAACGACGTGTACTATCTAACGTAGTAGGAACGTTGAATTTTAGTTACCGACGTCGCAACCAAAAAACAAATAATAAACAATGTCTTTCCGACGTCATGCATTTGCTGGGTTGATGCCTTACGGGTGACCTTTCAAGCTCCCGAGCTCTATATATCCTACCTGTTGAAATCTACATATATATATACGCACTACACCCAATACCGAGTATAGCTGCAGGGACAGTGGTTAAAATCTCATTTAAGTTTATATTTTAAATTTTTTAAGTGAGAATTAAAACTGGTATATACTATGGTATATGGTTGTTGTTTTTATTGGGAGACCATGTACCAGAGGTCATAACACTTCTCAGATCTCGAGCTCGAGCTCGAGAAATTTGATTCGTTGAGTCTGAGATTTACACACTTAGTTGAATCAATCAGAAGCTTGAATCTTTTCCAGATTGTAACACATACATATTAAACGGTTGTCTTTAGTACCATGTTGTGGGGCATATATATGGGAAGATTCGTGATTTTCGTTATTCTCAGCACCTGTATTTACCTGTACCCCACAACTATTTGGCCCACAGGTTCCATCGCCATAGGTTTGGGTGAGTGTTTTGGTATCCATATCCACCCCGTATGTTCTCTTTAGGAATTTGTCAAATCGGTTCTTGAAGCTGATGATGCTATGCGCTGATACCACGTCTTCTGGAAGCTTGTTCCAAGATTGAACCGTTCTTTGCGAAAAGCAGTATTTCCTGCAATACAACCTACTATGCTTGACATTTAATTTGTGCATGTGTCCTCTTAGAATAATGTCACTTCCCTCTCTGTTTTGATTCCTTCTCTACCTGTGAGTATTTTTAAATGTTCATAAAAAAGAGGTGTCTCATAAGTCAGAAATGACTGGCCCTTTAAATAGGGGTGACACTATAATAAACAAACACTTTACTTTACTTTTACTTCCAGCATGTCGCCTCTATGTCTTCTTAAATGTAATGATGTTAATTTAAGTGATTTTAGTATATCCGGGTATGACATATCTCTTAATTCAGGAATAATCTTTGTTGCACGTCGTTGAACTTTTTCTATTAGGTTGATATCATTTTGTAAATATGAGTTCCAAGATTGAACTGCATACTCCAACAATGGACGAACGAGCTGCTTATAACATTGTAATTATATATGTGCGCTTAGTTGTAATACTCCGCATGATACAACCTAATATTCTATTAGCTTTCTTAATAGCTTACACACAATTTACCAACAATTTTAGATTATCACTTATTATAAAATCTAGGTCTCGTTCCTGTGTAGACGGCTTCAAGCTAATAGTATTCAAAGAATAACTGGCTATTGTGTTGTTTAATCCCATATGCACAACGCTACACTTGCTGGCATTAAACAACATCTGCCAATCGGTTGACCATTTGCATATATTACTAATATCTGCGTGGAGTATATTAATGCTTTCAATATTTGAAACTCCCCTATATATCTTACAGTCATCTGCAAACTTCTCGATGTGGCAACTATCATTCAAGTCAATATCGTTAATGCATATTATAAATAGTAAGCCCCCAGAACATAGCCCTGTGGCACACCACCTAGAACGTCGGTCCAAAAAGAGTTGATGCCTTTATGTACTACACACTGTCTCCTATCACTAAGCCAATTCCCAATCCAGCGTAACACATTTCCAGTAATACCATGAGCTTCCATTTTAGCAAGTACTATTTGCCTAGAGATCTTATCAAAGGCATTGGCAACGTCTAAATACATCACAACCACTGGCTCACCCTTGTCTATTTACTTTGTGACATCCTCTAGAAATTCAAGACGATTCGTGAGGCACGACTTCCCTTTCATGAAACCATGTTGCGACTTATACAGTAGACCATAATTATCTAATTGGTTTGTGATACAATCTTTAAGGAGTCGCTCAAATAACTTACATGCCTGTGATCAAGCTAACTGGACGATAATTGCAAGATTGAGATCTAGAACCTTTCTTCTTATAGGTGGGTGTAATGTTAGCATACGTCCAATCATCCGGAACACAGTTTTCTGAAAGACATTTATTGAAATAGTTTGCTTAATGACAACGCCAGTTTTTGGCTTAAATATTTCAGTAAATATGACGAAACAATGTCCGGACCAATAGCTTTGAACATATTAAGATGTTATAAATTAGCCATCACCTGATCCTGGCTGAATAAACAATCATGTAATTCACTTTCACTATCACTGCTAAATATTGTTGGCGCTTCTGGGAAGTCACTAACATTCTCTTGGGTACATACATTGGAAAAAATCCATTTAACTCTTCTGTCATATCCTCATTACTTGACATAATATCACTAATATCATTCTTCAGAGGATCTACAGAATCCTTTGTTTTGCTTTTGTCCCTAATATATTTGAAGACACTTTTCGAGTCTGTCTTAATATTTTCAGCCAGCTTTTCTTCAAAGTTTTTCTTTGCATCATTAATTTCATGTTTAGACTTATGAGCCTGTTCCATGTATTTTATTTTATCTTCATTTCTGTGTGAAAGTCTATCCTTTTCCAACAATGTTTGTTTCTTACGTACTCCATACATTGCTTTACGGTTTTTACTTTGTATTTCGTGACTTATGCGGAACAAAGTCAGTTTCCAACTCAGCTATGACTGTTTTAATATAGTGCCAGCACTCATCGGCTTCAAGATTGTCCAACTCTCTATAACAAGTTTATATAATTACGTGCGGATTCCATACCATCAATGTCACACATGTCGGGATTGTACTAAATGGACCAGTCCCGTTTCCAGTGTATATATGATACAACTCAAAGTTGTGATAGCGCAGTAGATGCGCGTTCGCTTCAGGTGCGAAATGTCCGGAGTTCGAGCCCCGCTGGAGCCGTTACGATTGTGCCCTTAGGCAAGGCATTTAATTTCCACGTTGCCTCTTCTCTCTCCCTCGTGGCGATGGATTCCATCAGGAATGAGGTCTCAAGAGTGATTAATATAAGTTATAAGAACTTGGTTCGCAATCGAGCTAAAATTAATTTGTATAAACTATACAATTCATGAATTAATATATAAATAACACAATACTCGATGCAGATTATTAATATTTTGACAAAAATAACAAAAAGAAAAGTAAATTATCTAAAGTTTGGTTGCGAAAAGTCCATGCTTCTGGCGACTTAAGCTAATAGGGTTTATTTGGTCCCGTTGTGATAGCTGCTGATGTTGGGCCCGTTGTGATAGCCGAGTCAGTGTGATTGGGCGTTGGAGAAATCAAGCGTTTGTGGAGTAAGAAATGAACTAAATAATTTGTTTAACACCAATGATATAACTACAAGTACATATTGAAAACATGTGTTCCAGACGCATTCTCTCTCACTCGATGCTAGTTTTGCAGTGGGCACATTTAAGTGACATGTGTTTGGGGAAGTGTGAACGTAATTTGTAGACTTGTGGACATTTATTTTGCACGGCAGATAAAATATGAAAATTATAAAATATATTTGTTGTAAATCTTGTTTGCATCCAATTATTGAATATTAGGAGATCACACATTAACAAAATGTTGCGACATCTTCATCGACTTTGGGGATTTTTCCTTGGAATGTTAGGATTTCCAGCACAACGATATATTTGCTTCCGTCCTTACGTTATGCCAGTTGTTGTGGGATTATGCCTCGGAATTACAATCCATATGATGTTTGTCCCCTTTCTAGAAGAGGGTTGTGATATGACTGCTTTAAGAAGAGCTGCCGTTCGGACATCGAAAGAAATAAATGTTCATTCAACAAAATCATTGGAGAAGGATGGTCCTGATGCAGGAAGTGATGACTTTGAAGCACATATTGTTAAACAACTTCCAAAAAATGTCTCGGTAGATAAAGATGCAGCAAGGCCTAAAGTTTCAAGGCCACGGTATATTGCTACTGAATTGGGAATGAAAGAAAAGCTGTTTGTGGCGGTATTAACTAGTGCAAATTCGGTAGATAAACTTGGTGTTGCTATGGATAAAACGTTGTCAAAATATATAACTAAAGTGATATTTTTCAGTAGTGAGAAGCCTGAATCGATTCCAACCGGCGTTCCGTTGGTTGCATTTGGAGATAGACACACTGAAATGTTACCAGTGCATATTTTGCGATACATAAACGAACATTACGCCGATTCGTTTGATTTTTACCTCTTTATATCAGACAGAACTTATCTTCGTGCAGAAAAATACTACGAGCTGGTACAACACATCAGTGTTAAGGATGATGTATACATGGGTATACCAGGGATTGATAGAAACTTCTGTGCTCTCGAAGGCGGTACACTATTATCTTATGTAGGTAGCAAAATAACATTGTATATTTATGAAGGTGTTACATGTATCAGTAAGACTATTATATATTGTGAAAGTTGTGAAAGGCCTAGAGTTTGCGCACCGCTTCATCTGTTACGATTGTGCCCTTACAAGAAACAAGTTCTTACAACTTACATTAATCACTCTTGAGACGTCATTCATGATGGATTTATTGATGGAATCCATCACCACGAGGGAGAGAGAAGAGGCAATGTGGAATTTAAATGTCTTGCCTAAGGAACACAATTGTAAGGCTACAGCTGGACTCGAACTCGTGACCTTTCACACCTGAAGCGAACTCGCTACAACTGTGCTATCATGACTTCCAAATTGTTTAGTTTATACAATTGCAATACAATATTAAGATTTACATGTAGGTATGATGGACACCCTGCTGACAGGGGGCAGTAACTGAGTCAGATTGTTTGTCTGCGCCACTTCTGTCGCTAATTGCAAAAAACTGGAGCCAACTAAGAGCTATATAATTCACTGATAAATCTGTGATGCTATGTACTTTATGTTGTGCCAAAAAGAAACAAAATTAAAAAAAAAAGTTACTCCAATTTTTTTTCGCCAATTCACAAAATTTATCGCCAGAATTTTTTTTGGCACCATTGGCGACCGACAGCGGGAACCCTAAATGTCTCTCATTGTACAAGGTAATATCCCCACTCTGACCCCCGTACTTGCTTAGTGTACATGTACAGTCAAACCTGTGTTAGTGGTCACCTCTATTAACGTTTAGCACTCTGTAGGCAAAATGTAGCCTGAGTTCCAATCTGTCGATTTTTAACTTCTGGCAAAATAATATGATCAGAAGCTCAATACGGCCCAATTAATAGTCTCGGTGTTAAAATATATTTATTTGACTGACCAGGCAAAATATATCGACGCCTGTTCCCAGGCTACCGGTAGGCAAAATGAGCAGATAACAAATGTGTAATATGTTTCTTATTTTTCCTAGAAAGTAGGACTTGATGGGTAGGATGGGATGATTTTCCTAGGAACACTGACTTCGCCTCCTGGGCCCCGCTTCTCCCTATACAAATTAATTATTTTTTATAATTTTCATACAAAACTGTCTCACTATAAAGCACTCCTTCTATTCTATTTAATGGTCATATTAGTATTTTAACCCTATTTTGTTGAAATTTATTTGAACAGTATTTGCAAAAAACATAGAGCCAGATCAACCGCCACAGAACGTTCCGTCTGATCAGGCTCTATGCTGTTTGCTATTCAGATGATCTTGCTAAGACACTTGGCTATGTAGCAAACAACATAGATTCTGATCAGCACGCAGCATCACGCTGCGGCTGATCTGGATCTATGTTGTTTGCAAAAGTCTTTAAACGTATCCAGAATGAAATGGGTTAAGGATACAATCACGCTCTTTGTCACTTCTCCCAAACATTCTGACCTAGAATGAGCCCTTTTTGTTTTCCTACAGCATGCTAAAGGTTTAGTAACCAACCTGTATTAAGCAGCCAGTTTCCAGATTCCCATTATGTTGTATTACTATACATTGGACCTCTATTAAGCAGCCACCTGCACTAAGCACTAGTATAGTAAGCAGCCAGTTTCCAGATTCCCATTATGTTGTTTTACTATACATTGGACCTCTATTAAGCAGCCACCTGCGTTAAGCACTAGTATAGTATGGTAAGCAGACCTTTTGCTTGCTGTTTAACCCTTTATTTCATAGACAGCCATTTAGGTATCATGCAGTGGATAAGTAGTGGCCGTATCTATCCCACCTCCATAGAGATTACTGGGACTACATGAGATTCTGGCCTTTATTATGAACATTGGTTTGGCTACTACATTCAATGTATGGCATATTGGCAATGGTGTCAAGAGGTGCTTCTATGAGGGAAATGGTTTATTCCAATGGCGTCAAGAGGTGCTTCTATGAGGGAAATGGTTTATTCCAATGGTGTCAAGAGGTGCTTCTATGAGGGAAATGGTTAATTCTAATGGGATCAAGAGGTGCTTCTATGAGGGAAATGGTTAATTCTAATGGCGTACAGAGGTGCTTCTATGAGGGAAATGGTTAATTCTAATGGGATCAAGAGGTGTTTCTATGAGGGAAATGGTTAATTCTAATGGGATCAAGAGGTGCTTCTATGAGGGAAATGGTTAATTCTAATGGTCAAGAGGTGCTTCTATGAGGGAAATGGTTAATTCTAATGGTGTCAAGAGGTGCTTCTATGAGGGAAATGGTTAATTCTAATGGGTCAAGGGTGCTTCTATGAGGGAAATGGTTATTTTGACGTCAAGAGGTGCTTCTATGAGGGAAATGGTTAATTCTAATGGTGTCAAGAGGTGCTTCTATGAGGGAAATGGTTAATTCTAATGGGATCAAGAGGTGCTTCTATGAGGGAAATGGTTAATTCTAATGGCGTCAAGAGGTGCTTCTATGAGGGAAAGGGTTAATTCTAATGGGATCAATAGGTGCTTCTTCTATGAGGGAAATGGTTAATTCTAATGGGATCAAGAGGTGTTTCTATGACTTTTTATGAGGGAAAGTGTTAATTCTAATGGCGTCAAGAGGTGCTTCTATGAAGGAAATGGTTAATTCTAATGGCGTCAAGAGGTGCTTCTATGAATGAAATGGTTAATTCTAATGGCGTCAAGAGGTGCTTCTATGAGGGAAATGGTTAAGACATGTTTGACTGTATGCCTGAATGTAGCTAGAGTTTAACATTGATCAATGGCAGCTTTGAGGAGACCATTCTATGAGTGTTGCATGTACATCTGCTACGTATGAGAAAGCTAGTATTTTGTTGATTAACACTGATTGAAATTAATGTGGCTCCCCACCCAGATAAAACACTAATGTTTATGCCTGTGGAGGGATATGATTACCTTAATGATATACATTTTATTGCCCTGGTTCCCTGTATGTACTTGTTCCTGTGATTGATGTTTGCAATTCATCAGCCTACGCGTTATTAATAAATTAAAGTTGCAGACGTGAAAAATACACGTTTTAATGTCTTAAAAATTCTCATTCTGGCAGTGGTATAAATCGGTTGCTACTGGTAACATTTGAAGATTTTATGGGATAATTATCGCAGCACATTTTGGTGGATTATTATAATTTTTCAATATATAAACAGTCATCATACATACAATGTATCTACCCCACCTCCAAGTGTTTATGTTTCTTTAGCTATTATGTGTCGGTATACAATATATGTGGTAATGGCCGTAATGGCATTGAGAAATGCTTCCACATTGCATGTGTGAATGGATTTAACCCTTTCCCTCATGGAAGCACCTCTTGACGCAATTACCAATACGACATACATTGACAACAGGGTTGGCAATTTCCCGGGAAATACTCTTATGACGGCGGGAAATACCGGGAAATACTGGGAAATACCGGGAAATACTGGGAAATAAGAATTTGGATACCGGGAAATAAGAATTTGGATGATTTTGGTGGTAAATATATATACCATACAATTTCTATTACCCGGTGTACTGATTGTAGTATCATGTGTGCAGGATGAAAATGAACTGCTTTTGAAGAATATGACGAAAAATACAGGCATTCATAGTGGCATTTACGCATTGCTTATAATCTTTATATAAATGTTAGAGATCTAACATTATTGAGACTGTTCATTATTACTCTAATATACATTGTATACAAACACAGTTTAAGGAGTTTATACATACATTTATTGGAGGTATTTTAAATGTTTAATGTAGTAGGCAAAATGCAAATGTTTTTAGGATTATCCCTGAAATGTGTTCATAATATAGCTGTATTATTAAAATAATCAATTAGTTATTAAAGAAGTCAGAATCATAATTTGAGATGACCCACACTGTTTGTTTGTACACAATTTCAATTAGCAATGCCCAGTCAGGTGTTAAGGTGTGTTGTGGGACTTCAATTTCAAGATACATGTAGGTGTGAGAGATGTCAGCCAATTAGACAAAGGTGTCCATACTCTATAGTCCTAATCTCACTGGAATACACTGTCAGAGCGGATAGTGGACAGTGGCTTCCATCTAACAGACAACCAGGTGTCTGTATTGCCTAAAAACAATACTATACTTGTCAAATTGAGTTTTACTCAACCTTGCATCATATAAGGCGACCCAAATCCACACTCAGTTATGTTCCAGTAAATCTCAGCCACTGAATATACACTTTTGAACGATCCAAATTTAACCATGAAGTCAAAAGATCCAGTATGGGGTTTCTACACCGTAACCGTGAATGGCAAGAAAACAACTGCGATTTGTAATGACTGCAAGAATGAAGTCAGCGCGAAGGCACATCGAGAAAAATGCCCATCCCTCGCTACCCAGGGAACAAAAACAATAAAATAAACAAAAACAAAAAAAAACAATAAAACCAAAAAAAAACGGTTGTGGTTGCCAATGATGCCACCTGATGAGTACCCCTGGCAGGGACAAAACAGTTTAAGCACTTATAGAGTGGTAGCAATGCATAAAAATGAGCAAAAAACGTGTTTGGAAGACACATAATCTTATTTCCCGGTATTTCCCACTTCTGGGCTTATTTCCCGGGGCGGGAAATACCGGTGTAGAAACCCCATACTGGATCTTTTGACTTCATGGTTAAATACCGGTATTTCCCGCCCCCGGTATTTCCCGGCCAACCCTGATTGACAATGTAGCAGCCAATCCAATGTTCATAATAAAGTCCAGAATCTCATGTAGTTCCAGTAATATCTATGGAGGTGGGATAGTTATGGCGACTACTTATCCACTGCATGATAGCTAAATGGCTGTTGTTTGTATTGAGATATAATAGCATATTAACCTAAATCTCTATGAAGGAAAGGGTTAATTATAAACAAGCACTTGTGAAAGCTGTTTCTATATGTTAACCCATACAATTCTGAATAATTTGGAAGGATTGTGCAAACAATATAGATCCAGATCAGCCCCCCGGCATAACGCCGCACCTGATCGGGATCTATGTTGCTTGCTATTCTGCAAAGTGGCTTGGCTCCACTATTCGAATAGCAAACAGTATAGAGACCGGTACTCTTTTACAGCACAGTAAGGGTTGAGCTACGCATAAATGTCTAATAAGTTCGGCAATTCTTGAATTAAGCACCCTAATTTTAAGGTTATATATTTCAACGTACATATTAGTATTATTAATTTTTAGATGTTTACCTCCTATTTCAATACTACAGACCTAAATAGGCTTACAAAAAATGTAGATCCTGATGAGATGGCTCGTCACTTTTTGCCAGTAATATTTTTAGACAAAATTACCTATTTTGATAAATAGACTGGTCCAAATGTAATTTTCTTATTGAATGGGTTAAGATCATTTTTTTACTTATTTCAAATGTTATACGTGACCGAGTCGTCATGGTAGCTGACTGCAAATCACGTGCCCATCGCTGCTGTAAGTTCGAACCCCCATTGGTGTCAAATTCTTTCGGCTGTCCGATTAGCGCAGTGGACGCTTTCTCACCAATGCAACCCTTGTTAGATCCTCGGACCTTGAAGTATGTGAGATGGTACGATGGTCGCTAGATTAGATGAGTGGGTTTTTCTCCGGTTACTTCTACACGAATGATCACATGATACTCTTTCGTGTGCGCCAACGAGAGTGATTAATATAAGTTGTTAAAGCTTGTTTCAAACTCGTAAATTAAATAAAATTAATAAAGTGAGCTTGCAGAAGGTTTGTTGTTCTACCTGGGTCCATACCTGACATACTGCTAGGATGGGCACCCAGGTTCTTCCTCTACCAATACTAGCTGGAGAGTAGCCATATGACCTAAGCTGTCAATGCGACTAAATCAAACAAACAAATGTTATATGTTTGTATTTGTGTGTGTTTTACGTTTATATATCGTCGCTACCGGTTGCCCATATGAGCGACGCCTGCTGAAGAGATTGATCATTTTCGATTTTGGAGGATAGTGCAATGATACAGACAGAGAGCCATTCCAGAGTCTTCTCTGGTTCTTTTTACGTGCACGGTGTAAAGCACCGACACGAGACCTTGGTTTAACGTCCCATCTGAAAGACTGTTAATGAATGTTTGTATTTGTTGGAATAAAATCTTCTTGTATATTTCAGTCTGTGATGTCACAAGTTCTGTCCAAGTTGGACTGGTGTACGAGTAGTATACATTCAGACAATCCCAGCATAACGCTCGGTAGATGTGTGCACCACGCCTCACAGAAATTCTGCTCGCCAAGGGGCGGGGTAAGCAGTACTTATTAATGTTGTAGATTTTCAAAATTAACATAATTTAAAAAAAGAACTCAATCCAGAAACATTATGAATGGACATTATTTACTAAGATAAATGTTACTGTTGGTCTGTCCGCCTCCATGGTCGAGTGGTTACGGTCGCTGCCTTGTATACCACTGGAGCCTATCATCACTAATAGTCACAGGTTCGAGCCCCGCTCAGGCCGTGTCTCATTTATATAAAATAGTTGGCAGTTTCTCACGGAGGTTGGTGCACCAAGTACTGGTTAGCCACTGGAGCCTGCCCAGGAAAGGTGTTGTTAGGTAAATTGTCCGTTTGCGATATACATATGTAGTCCAAAATGGTTGTGATGTAAAACCTGAACAAACAAATGTTGCTGTTGATGAAATAAAACTTTTTGAAGACTGCCCTACTTGTATCTCACGGCTATTATAATACTTGTATCTCACGGCTATTATAATACTTGTATCTCACAGTTCCATCTGTTAAACACAGACATGATATTGGTACATTGATATAACCACAGTTCAAGGCAAACATATATATATTATGTAGTCGCAAAACTTTATAAGTCTCTATTTTGATGAAGCTTAACTTGACTGTACATGTATAGTTTCCAACAAAGGCTGTAGAAGTACTATCACTAAGAAAAGTGCTTAATTAAGCCTTTCCGTCATAGATATTTAGGTTAACCCTATCCTTCAGAGATTTAGCCTGTGGAAGGTTGGTGGTTCTACCGGGTGTTTGTTCATACCTGTAATACTGCTCTGAGGGGCACCCTTGGTCTGCCACCAATAATGGCTGGAGATTTAGCCTGTGGAGGATTGGTGGTTCTACTCAGGTGTTCATCCATACCTGTAATACTGCTCTGAGGGGCACCCTTGGTCTGCCACCAATAATGGCTGGAGATTTAGCCTGTGGAAGGTTGGTGGTTCTACTCAGGTGTTCGTTCATACCTGTAATACTGCTCTGAGGGGCACCCTTGGTCTTCTTCCACCAATAATGGCTGGAGAGTCCCCATATGACCTAGGCTGTTGGTGCCTCTTTGAACCCCGATAACAAACCTTAGCTCAAACTATCAACCTCTCGATTACAAGGTTGGCACCGCATAGCATTGCACCATGGAGGATATATTATTTTGTTTGATCTTCTGTGGATCAGAGAGATCATTGTCAAGTATTAATCCGTTACTTCATAGAGATTTAGGTTAATATACTATTATATCTCCATACAAACAACTGCCATTTAGCTATCATGCAGTGTATAAGTAGTCGCCATATCTATCCCACCTCCATAGATATTACTGGGACTACATGAGATTCTGGCCTTTATTATAAACATTGGCTTGACTACTACATTGTCAATGTATGTCGTATTTGTAATGGCGTCAAGAGGTGCTTCTATGGGGAAAAGGTTACCGGTAATAGAATAAATGGTTTCTTTTCTCGGAAACATTTGCAAGAAATAATGCTAATTTTGTCAAAATGCTAAAACTGTCTGAAATAAGCAGTTTCTGTCGGAATGCATGGGAAAAGTTGGTTTTCTATGTGATGTTTCAATTATTTCATTAAAATATACATTTCTAAGTCATAAGTAATGTACGTGTACACATAAGTAATGTGCGTGTACACATAAGTAATGTACGTGTACACACAAGTAATGTATGTGTACACATAAGTAATGTACGTGTACACATAAGTAATGTACGTGAACACATACGTAATGTGCGTGTACACATAAGTAATGTGCGTGTACACATAAGTAATGTGCGTGTACACATAAGTAATGTGCGTGTACACATAAATGTATTCATTGCATCGCTATTCTGATTGATTTATTATGGACAGAGAAACGGATGAAGAGCCGAATGAAAAATAGACTCGTGTGTGTGTGTGTTTTACATTTATTTATCGTCGCTATTGGTTGCCCCATATGAGCGACGCCACCTGAAGAGATTAGTCATTTTAGATTTTTGGAGGATAGTGCAATGATACAGACAGACCCACAGGGATTCGGCACGTTTGGGGGTACTAGTATATATATTTAAGTACAGGGATTCTACTCTGTGGGATGTCAGATTTCGCATCGATCAGTAAAATGGCCCTATCTGAAACAATTTTGTACAAAGCTGTCCAAATATAACGCCTATCCCGAGTCTTTATATTGTTCTTCAAATAAAACACAACTTTAAGCTGCATGCATGTATACTTTGCAAACAATTGCCACGTACATTGGCCATAGCAGGTCACATTTCCATACTAGGACACGGGTTCTGTCAGCAACAAAAAAAAATCTTCGACGGGAGAGTTTTAACTGTGAATAACATTATCAATAAAATGTGTTTCCACTAACCTGTATGTTTATTCGGCAAAAATGTACGTCAAAAAGAGATTTCGTAGCATTTTCAATTTGTTTTGAAAAATTCAAAAGCGGCGCAATTCGCGTTGAAACGAGCGTTGAAACGAGCGTTCTGATACTTAAATATATATACTAGTACCCCCAAACGTTCCGAATCCCTGTGGACAGACCCATTCCAGAGTCTCCTCTGGTTATTTTATGTGCAAAGTGTACAGCACCGACACAAGACCACGATTTAGCGTCCCATCTGAAAGACTGTTAATTTCATTAGGGTCAGACTGGGGATCGAACCTGCGATCCCTGGATTACCAGTCCAGCGTGTTGACCACTGTACTTACAGATCCGTCTCTGAAAGTTCCTCTCGTACCGTAGTCTAAATGAGATATATACCGGTACATACGTATATATATATATAATGTATGGTTTTCAACAATGTACAAGTACATTAAAATGCTGAAAAGTTTCGATTTCTTAAAATGATGAAAACTTGAATAATCTTGATACATGTAGCTTCTCTTTAAAATTAAAATTTATGATAATCTTCACTCTATACATGTAATAGTGTTTATTATAGTGTCACCCCTATTTAAAGGGCCAGCCATTTCTGACTTATGAGACACCTCTTTTTATGAACATCAGTACTTCCCAAATCTTATGCTTGTATGCCAGGCGCCAGGCTTGTAGGCAATCGGTAACCATTATTTAACTAGCTGGCGGCTCACCAACCGGCCATATCAGAACGGATCCCTGATGAGATTCGAACCTTCGACCTCCCGTTCTGTAGGCGGACGCCTTAACCACTAGGCCACGGAGACGGCTACCACTTGTACGAGTCATGTTTCATGTTGTCATTACATGTTATACAGTAAAACCTGTGTTAGTTGTCATCTCTATTAAGCAGCTAAACTGTATTACCGGTAAGCAGCCAGTTTCCAGATTCCCAATTGTTTTTATTATACATTTGATCTCTATTAAGCAGCCACATTCTGTGGTTCCATTGGCTGGCTGCTTAACACAGATTTGACTGTAGTTATATAATATTTATAATAGACTAGAAGCACTGTAATTTTGCTTAACCCTTTCCTTCATAGAGATTTAGGTTAATATACTATTATATCTCCATACAAACGACAGCCATTTAGCTATCATGCAGTGGATAAGTAGTCGCCATATCTATCCCACCTCCATAGATATTACTGGGACTACATAGAGATTTAGGTTAATATACTATTATATTTCCATACAAACGACGGCCATTTAACCCTTTCCTTCATAGAGATTTAGGTTAATATATCTATTATATCTCCATACAAACGACAGCCATTTAGCTATCATGCAGTGGATA
The DNA here is from genome assembly GCA_014843695.1 of Archivesica marissinica. Lineage (NCBI taxonomy): Eukaryota > Metazoa > Mollusca > Bivalvia > Venerida > Vesicomyidae > Archivesica > Archivesica marissinica. The sequence continues at coordinate 1,561,234 of CM026394.1, forward strand.
AGTAGTCGCCATATCTATCCCACCTCCATAGATATTACTGGGACTACATAGAGATTTAGGTTAATATACTATTATATCTCCATACAAACGACAGTCATTTAGCTATCATGCAGTGTATAAGTAGTCGCCATATCTATCCCACCTCCATAAATATTACTGGGACTACATAGAGATTTAGGTTAATATGCTATTACATCTCCATACAAACGACAGCCATTTAGCTATCAAGCAGTGGATAAGTAGTCGCCATATCTATCCCACCTCCATAGATATTACTGGGACTACATAGAGATTTAGGTTAATATACTATTACATCTCCATACAAACGACAGCCATTTAGCTATCAAGCAGTGGATAAGTAGTGCCATATCTATCCCACCTCCATAGATATGACTGGGACTACATAGAGATTTAGGTTAATATACTATTATATCTCCATACAAACGACAGCCATTTAGCTATCATGCAGTGTATAAGTAGTCGCCATATCTATCCCACCTCCATAGATATTACTGGGATTACATGAGATTCTGGTCTTTATTATGAACATTGGTTTGGCTACTACATTGTCAATGTATGTCGTATTGGTAATGGCATCAAGAGGTGCTTCTATGAGGGAAAGGTTTATTATGAACATTGGTTTGGCTACTACATTGTCAATGTATGTCGTGTTGGTAATGGCGTCAAGAGCTGCTTCTATGAGGTTAAGGGTTAATGTCGAATAAATGTTGTTGTTGTTGTTGTTGTTGTTTTTGTCTTTACTATTGTACAACTTTTATGGAAATTATGACAGTTTGAACATGAATCTGACCTATTATAATGGCTTACTCTGGATCTTCAAAACTTTTTGATTGATTTTGCGTTTAGATTACTAACTTGTGAAGAAATGGTTTCGTGTTTTGCAGGATCAAACCCTGAGATTTTACCAGTTGGAAGACTTTGACTATGATGCTGACATTGAACGGCTAAAGAACACTGTGGAATTTAACCGGTCCCTGACATTTTACCCGATGCCAGATGATATCTCTCACTACAAGCTCCATAGGTGGTTTATACAAATTTATTTTAGCTTCATTGCGAAACAAGTTCTTACAAGTTATATTAATCACTCTCGAGAACTCATTCCTGATGGAATCCATCACCACGAGGGAGAGAGAAGAGGCAACATGGAATTTAAATGCCTTGCCCAAGGGCACAATCGTAATGGCTCCAGTGGCGGACAAACTTCGGGCATTTCGCACCTGAAGCGAATGTGCTACCACTGCGCTATCACGATTTCCACTCCATAAATACAAACCCATAGTATCCTAACCTCTGATTTTCATAAATCATTAATGTGTAACTTAATTAACCTTTAGCACGCTGTACGCGAAATGAGCAGATAACAAATGTGTAATATTTTTCTTATTTTTCCTAAAAAGTAGTACTTGACAATCCATTCAAATAGGATGGGATGATTTGAATGAAATGTCAAGCCCTACTTTTTAGGAAAAATGAGAGAAAAATTTACACATTTGTCAGAGCGATTTGGGTGAAATAGTCGCCCTAGGAACACTGACTTCGCCTCCTGGGCCCCACTTCTCCCTATAAAATTAAATTAATTTTTCCTAGAAAGTAGTGCTTGACTTGACGATTTGAATGAAATGAATGACATTGTCCCAACCCTCTCGGTGACTCCACAGTTATTGCCGCTGAATTGCTGAAAAAATGTCCATCAAGGCCAATATAATTGCATGGAATTGTATTATAATTGGTAAATCTATGTAACCCAATATTCGTCTTTCAGTTGGGACGTTAAACCAAGGTCTTGTGTCGGTGCTTTACACCGTGCATGTAAAAGAACCAGAGGAGACTCTGGAATGAGTTTCTGTCTGTATCATGCACTATCCTCCAAAAATCTAAAATGACTAATCTCTTCAGGAGGCGTCGCTCATATGGGCAACCTGTAGCAACGATAAATAAAACGTAAAACACACACACAGCCCAATATTGGCGTTCTCCCTGCTAGCTATTGCTCATATTCCAATTGTTACTCCAGAGTTATTGTCCAAGAATTGCTGAACCAATGCTAGATTGGGATAGTCACTCTGTGACAACAAATGAATGGAAACCAGGATGAAGACAGGAAGCCAATTAAAAAAACCTATCCTCCTTAAAGAGTATTCAGGGAGAGTAACTGACCGATGTCTCTTGTAAAACAAGAAGCCAATTTTAAAAAAACCTATCCTCCTTAAAGAGTATTCAGGGGGAGTAACTGACCATGTCTCTTAGGGTCCTATACGGACCCAACATAGATGACACGACATTCTTTTCAACAGTTGAAAATACGGTTACGAATAATAACAGTGAAACCATTATTCTTGGAGGAGATTTCAACAATGTTCTAGATTTTCAGATAGATAAACTGAATGGGAGAATAGATACTAACAAGAAATGTTCATCCAAAATAAACGAAATTATTAATGATAATGAATTATATGACATATATAGATTTCGACATCCAAATACAAAACGATTTACATGGCACTCAAATCATAAACCAGCAATCTTTTGTCGATTAGACTACTTTCTCATATCATCTAATTTATTGAATACAGTGTCAAATTGTAACATTATTCCAGGATTTCTATCAGACCACTCCGTAGTTACTTTAAACTTAAACCTCTGTGAAACATTAAGAGGTCCGGGCTACTTTAAACTTAACAACAGTATTCTACTACAGTCAGATTTTAAACATAATATTAAAGAGTGTATTCAAGAGATCGCGACAAACAACAAAGGATGTAACCCAGACATCATGTGGGAAATAATAAAGGGTACAGTCAGAAACGAATCTATCAAATATTCAAGCAAATTGAAGAAAAACCAAAGGGAAGAAGAAGAAAAAATAATATCGGAAATAAAAAGATTAGAAGAAAATATTGTAAAAAATCCCAATAGTCTTAGACTTAACAGAACAACTTAATAATGAAACAGATAAACTAAATAATATAATCGAAGAAATAACCAAAGGACTTATCATTCGTTCAAAAGCAGAATGGGTCGAAGGTGCCGAAAGAAATACTAAATATTTTTCTAACTTAGAAAAGAAAAGAGCCGAAGAAAAAACAATCAAACAATTAATAATAAATAATGCATTAGATAATAATCAGTCAAACATTCTTAATCAGGCCAAAAAATACTACGAACATATATATAGCGAAAATCCTGCCATAGACCACGAAAACATCAGTTTCTTTAATGAACCCGGCATCCAGCTGAAGGAAAATGAAAAATTATTATGCGAAGGTCACATCAGTGAATATGAATGTCAAATAGCTATTAAAGATATGAAAAATATGAAATCACCTGGGTCGGATGGGCAATACTATGTCGTTTCTATTAACTACTGCTATGATAATGGAACACTTACAGAACTTCAAAAACAAGGAATAATTACACTCTTACCCAAAAAAGATAAGAATACACTCTCAATTGACAATTGGAGGCCTATCTCTCTTTTAAATGTAGACTACAAGATAGCTACAAAAGTAATAAGCAATAGAATAAAAAATGTACTAGACTCAATAATTAATGTTAATCAAACTGGATTTATAAAAGGCAGATATATAGGAGAAAATGTTAGAACACTAATGGAAATCATTGAAGAAACAAACGGTAATAACATACCTGGAATAATCTTCTTTGCCGACTTTCAGAAAGCATTTGATAGTATTGATCATAAATTCATGATTAAATGCTTAAAACATTTCAACTTTGGCGATTCTCTTGTGAAATGGATCTCATTGTTTTACAATGATTCAAAAAGCTGTATTTCAAATAATGGACATTTATCAGAATTTTTTAAAAAGTAAAAAAGGGGGTACGACAAGGTTGTCCATTATCCGCCTATATATTCATAATATGTATAGAAATTCTGTCAAGATCAATAAATAATAATCAAGATATTAAAGGGTTGGTTCTTGGCGATAATGAAATAAAACAAACATTATTTGCTGACGATGCAATAATAATATGTATAAATGGTCAATCGATCAAGCTACAACGCTTGGAATAATATTTGCAAATAAAAAATCAATGCTACTTCCATTAAATTTGACTCCCAAAATTAAATCATTACAGCACTGCTTAAATAACTGGAAAAAATGGAATCTAACTCTAATTGGTAAGATAACAGTCTTAAAAACGTTTGCCTTCCCAAAGCTGGTATATCCATTAACAGTGCTCGAAACACCAGCAGAGGAAATAATTACAGAAATAAATAACATAATGTACGACTTTCTTTGGGATGGAAAACCGGATAAAATATCGAGGAAAACTATCATACAAACATACGAAAATTTCGGACTTAAAATGATTAATATACATGCATTCATAAATTCCTTGAAATGTTCATGGCTTAAACGACTAAAAGGTAAACAGAGCCACTTAAAACTAGCATACAACGCTGAACTAGAGAAGTATGGAGGAGATTTGATATTAAAAAGTAATATTAACCCAATAGATGCTAGTAAAATCACAAATCGCTACCATTTTTTAAATGATATAATAGTTGCATGGAGCAAAATTATCTATACTACAACAAGTATTAATATATCTAATACCATTTTATGGCACAATTCACAATTTAAAAACGCAAACAGTAATCCATTTTTCTACAAGGAATGGTTTAATAAAGGAATTATGTTCACACATCATATATATGATTATAGAATAAAAGACTTTTACACTTTTGATAACATTATAGCTTTATACAATATAGACAATAGAGATTTTATGAAATACTACACATTAATAGGAAACATAAAAAATGAATGGAAAATAAGGCTGAAGACAGAAGTAGCAGACAACAACATACCAAGCTATCTAATTAACAAAATATTATTATTAAAAAATATTAATAAAATATTATATAATAAACAAATTGAAGCAATGAGGTTAACACAATTGAAACACATTATTAAATGGGAAAACGAATTAGACAAACAAGATATAGAATGGAAGCAAATATTTTCAATACCATATAGATGTACAATAAGTACAAAACTTAGGGCATTCCAATATAAATATCTCATGCGAATTGTGCCGAATAACTCTTTTTTATTCAAATGTAAACTAAAACCATCTAATCTCTGCGAGTTTTGTCTGATGTCAATCGACTCAAATAAACATATGTTTTGGGAATGTAATAGTGTGCAACCATTTTGGTCTGAAATAAAAAAACTTCTACATTCTAGAAGATTGGAACTGTTATCAAATCTATCCTATGAAAATATATCATTCTGCAATGCAAATAATGAAAATTCTAGTAAATCAAAACATGTCATAAACTTCATAATTCTATTAGCAAAATACTTTATTTTCAAGTGTAAATGTAATTCAGAAATACCATCAATTAGCATGTTTAATCTATATCTGAATCAAACTATAAAACTCGAAGAAACCATTGCAACAATTAAAGATAAAATGGAAATGTATGACAATAAATGGAAATACTTTTTCCAGTCAGGAATATGACAAGTCAATTATTACGTGTTACCCATTTATTTAGCATAAAAACCGTCAAATATAAACACATTCATAAGGGTATGGATATATATAACACAGTGTCAGATATAAACACATTCATAAGGGTATGGATATATATAACACAGTGTCAGATATAAACACATTCATAAGGGTATGGATATATATAATACAGTGTCAATTATACACCATATATTCCCCTCATTGTCATATTGAAATCTAAAAATACTTAAATGAACACAGAATATACAATATAATATATAAGGATCCCTCCTATCTCCATTCCACTATCCATCTTTATCCTTGTCTATCAGTGTCCCCTACACCAATCCCCAACGATAGCTACCCATATTACTACACATATCAATCATAATGGTTTACATAAATACCTTATATAACCTCTATTTGTTGACATTAATTTTCATGTCTACACTGATCCCATAAACATATTTTTATTGTCCCCCCACAACATATATAAAAACCTCATTTGTTTATAATAATGACTATGCACATACTATATTAAGTAATGCATAACGTTGATACTGTCATGCTATGTACGTATCTGTATATATATTATGTTAATAATACTATGAAATTATGAGGAATAAAAATTTTAATAAAAAAAAAAACAAAGAATAAATTGCCTATTAAATACATAGTAAAAAGTAAAAACATACAGTCTGTTAATTTATATTTCCAATCTTTCATTTCTTCTGATACCACATCCACTGAGAAGAGGTATTCAAATCAGCCTGAAACACACCAAGAATATTTCAAATTTTCAAATAGCCAGTGCTCACCTGTGAATAACGTCACTGTGTTTACACACTGTATTCCACCGCCAAATAATACAGTATACCAACCTTCAGTTTGCAATGGCCTGGATTCTTATACCACATCTTTTCTACACATCAACTGGTCTGAAGTCTTCTCAAGTCACATAATTTCTCAAAAAACACAAACACTATACACTGCCTGTCATGAAAATGCATTTTTACCAAAAAGAAAAATGAACTATATTAGTTATTGGGACTACATTCGAGTGGACCGCGGATGCACTTCTGCCTATTTACTTATATACAACCTCTTACTGTACTTAGCATTTTGTATGCATGTTTAGTATGCAGGAATTTACCATGTATCATTTCTTACAGATATTTCTGTATGGTAGATGTAAATGAGACTCGGTCTCAGATAGAAGCGGCCAAGATGGACATTATAGATCTCAGTGTGCATTCTCCGGGCGGTCGGGACAGTATCACATGGCCCCTAGGTATGTATCCCCTATCAGTGAACATTCTCTGAGCGGTTCAAACAGGTAGCACGTGGCCCCTAGGTATCCCATCTCAGTGAACATTCTTTGGGCGGTTTGGACAGTATCACAATCATTGGCCTCTAGGTATGGATTCCCTCATAGTGAAAATTCTCAGTCTCGTAGTGGCTCCACCCACTTCTGTCAGTCTCGTAGTAGCTCCACCCACTTCTGTCAGTCTCGTAGTGGTTCCACCCACTTCTGTCAATCTCGTAGTGGCTCCACCCACTTCTGTCAATCTCGTAGTGGCTCCACCCATTTCTGTCAGTCTCATAGTGGCTCCACCCACTTCTGTCAATCTCGTAGTGGCTCCACCCATTTCTGTCAGTCTTGTAGTAGTCCACCCATTTCTGCCAGTCTCGTAGTGGCTCCACCCACTTCTTCCAGTCTCATAGTAGCTCCACCCACTTCTGCCACTCTCGTAGTAGCTCCACCCACTTCTGCCAGTCTCGTAGTAGCTCCACCCACTTCTGTCAGTCTCGTAGTGGTTCCACCCACTTCTGTCAATCTCGTAGTGGCTCCACCCACTTCTGTCAATCTCGTAGTGGCTCCACCCATTTCTGTCAGTCTCATAGTGGCTCCACCCACTTCTGTCAATCTCGTAGTGGCTCCACCCATTTCTGTCAGTCTTGTAGTAGTCCACCCATTTCTGCCAGTCTCGTAGTGGCTCCACCCACTTCTGTCAATCTCGTAGTATCTCCGACCTACTGCGTTACTGTGTTGTAAACACAAAAGACCGAATGAGGATTGAACATTAGCAAATGGTATAAATACAAATCATTAACGAGCGATTTCTGAATAAAATATAATTTGTTATGTTGTAGGAGTTGATCCTGCATATAAACCTCTGAACAGATACTCCGTTATACAGTGGACGTACTTCACAGAGACGCACATGTTCCTCAATAACGAACTCACTAATGTGAAGGACATTTCTGGTAAGTTTACGCGTGCACTGATGCTAGATTACATTGACTCTTTATGGGCTGAATGACTTTTAGGATCTCTAGGGAGAACTTTTTGGATCTCTGCCTACAAAATAGGGATACTTTTTAGGATCTCTGCCTACAAAATAAGGAGACTTTTAGGATCTCTACGTACAAAATAGGGAGACTTTTGGGATCTCTACCTACAAAATAGGGAGACTTTTAGGATCTCTACCTACAAAATAGGGAGACTTTTAGGATCTCTACCTACACAATAGGGATACTTTTGGGATCTCTACCTACAAACATATAGGCGGGATTATCTAAGTTTGCATTACCGTATGTCCTCTGGTACATGTAACATGATCTAATTTTGCATTACCGTATGTCCTCTGGTACAAACTTGAAGAGTTAATGGATATTCCTGGATTAATTCTTACCGCTTCTTGCCCATCATACATACGTTCGTTACTTAAACAATGGTGTTAAAGTGGAAGTCGTGATAGCACAGTGGATCGCGTTCGCTTCAGGTGCGAAAGGTCTGGAGTTCGAGCCCCGCTGGAGCCGTTACGATTGTGTCCTTAGGCAAGGCATTTAAATTCCACGTTGCCTCTTCTCTCTCCCTCGTGGGGTGGATTCCATCAGGAATGAGGTCTCGAGAGTGATTAATATAAGTTGTAAGAACTTGTTTTGCAATCAAGCTAAAATATAAACTAAGCTAAAATGGTGTTAGAACGTCGTACTTAGGCTACATCATAACTGACGTCATTGATGGCTTTGGAGTCCGAAAACGTTCATGTTGACAATATTTTAAACTGCAGACTAACAGTGACTGGGAACAATAAGCGTATACAGAGAGAAATAAAGATAGGATCTTACACTCGTGTTGATTTCACACTTTTGATGAAACGAGTTTTGGAATTTTGCTATTAACCCATTTCATTCTGGATACCGTTCAAACGGTATCTGCAAAGAACATAGAGCCAGATCAACCACCACGGAACATGCCGTCTGATCAGGCTCTATGCTGTTTGCTATTCAGATGATCTTGCTAAGACACTTGGCTATGCAACAAACAACATAGATCCTGATCAGCACGCAGCGTCACGCTGCGGCTGATCTGGATCTATGGTGTTTGCAAAAGCCTTTAAATATATCCTGAATGAAATGGGTTAAGTGAGCCTTAATAGCAAAATTCCTATACGATTTTCATAAAATATGGTATGAAATCACCACCTGTGATTGTAAGATCCTTTATATCACATTACCACAGTAACCATAAATTTAATTTAAACATATTTAATTTCGGATCAAATACATATATATAAATTTGAAAAAGAAACTGTTCAGTAATGTGCATTCTTACGCTGTAGTAAATAGTCCCCCCCTCCCCCCTGATAATCAACCAAATTGATTTTCAACAAAGATAACATGAAGGCAGAATTGTAAACGATATGTGAAATGTGTCATTACCAAGCTGTCATGCTACGACCAATCAGAATCCTTCCAGGATGTATTACACGTGTGGGCATATAAGAAAATATGTGATGGCTGTATTACACTGAAATACAAGCAAAGTCATATGATAAAATGTGTTATTTGCACTGCTTTCAACGATTTCATTGATCTGAAGCCAAAAATAAATAAAAATAAAACAACTGAAGTGTGTGTATTACAGGAGCTGACAGGCAGGATATCTCTGATATCAAGAAGGTGTGTTTGGAGAATTTGGACAAGAAATATCATTCCCAGTTTCTCCTGAAGAGAATTATGAACGGCTATCGGAGATCTGATCCAACGCGTGGCATGGAGTACATCCTTGACCTCCTGCTAGCAGACAGGTTGCATCCGGGTGTCGAGACAATCAAGCGCGTTCACCTTGTCCGACCGTTAGGGAAGATCGAACTTGTGCCGATGCCGTATGTAACCGAGAACATGATGATTACCGTTATACTCCCATTGCAGCCAGACGATATCGCTGTGTTTGACATGTTTATGGACTCGTATGCTCGAACGTGTCTGCAGAGTATGGAAGATGTACGCTTGATTGTTGCGTTGATGTATCCAGTTAGTAAAAGTAATTCAACAAATCCAAGAGATCCGTTTGCTCGATCAAAGGCAAGCATTAACGATTACACAAAACGATACATCACTAAGGGAAAATTGTCATGGAAAGCGTTGGATAATGTCCTGTCGGATATAACTGTTGTGGATCGACTACAAGGAGAGTTTAAAATAGATGCTTTAATATTAATGACGACTGTAAACATGGAAATGTCCCCAGATCTTACAAATAATTATTTTAACAGAGTACGTATGAATACAATTAAGGGAAAGCAGGTTTTCTTTCCAATGGGATTTTGGCAGTATCGACCGAATCTTATGTATAACAAGAAACCATTTCCCGCTTCAGTAGAAATAGGTCAACGGCTTGGTCAGTATAGCACTAGGTCTGCGGAACATGCAAGTTTCTATTTGTCGGATTACCGCACTGCCAGAAAAGTTTTGTCCACAAAAACCGTCGACATCTTCAGTATGTTTGTTACGTATAAGAATTTTCATGTGTTCCGAGCTGTCGAGCCAAATTTAAAGCTTAAATGGATGAACTTGACTTGCGATCCGAGAGTAGCGGCAGAAAAATACCAACAGTGCATTACGCGGAATATTGAAGGTTTAGCCAGTCAGCATCACTTGGCACTACTTATTTATGAACAGCGTAACGAGGTCATTTCGCAATCTAACATTTACAAGGCAAAAATTATACCCGAAAGGAATGACCCGGTGCAAGTAGTCCCCCAAGATTCGGGTATAATTCACCCGCCAGAACCGACTGTGTTGAAACCGGAAGCTGTAGAGTTGAAACTGCATGAAGAAAATGTTCGTCCACCACCTGCTGACCCACAAGCAGAAGGAATGATTCTTGTCCACCCTAAAAAGAATGTGTAATTAGGCAAAAAAAACCCATGTGTTTACGGTTTCCCGATCGACCCGTTTTTTAACCCCCAACCCGGATATTTTGTTTATGAAATTTTTAAGAAGAAAAAATTCAAAATTTTTGTTTTTCACATTTTTCTGTGCCCAAGAAAAAAATTCCCGGCTTTGCCAAAACTAATTTATAGAGGATTGAATTATATTTCACCAAATGAACATTGAAAGCAACATTATCACTGAGTGAAATATAATTTGATCATGTTCTTAAGCTAGCAAATTCTCTTCAATATAGGCTGGAAAGTTGTTTTTATGATAGAAAACGATACTACCATGTACTAAGTGGCGCAAGAACGTAAAATTATGTGACGTGTTGAATCCGAGAGCATTCATGGAGACGATATTTTAAACTGCAGCAACTGGGAACCATTGCACAAAGCAGTGGGAATAAAATGTGTTATTTCACTGATAAATTTCTATATTATGTGGATGTGGATTATGTTATATAAATCTCTTTAATATTTATGAAATAATATTCGTATTTCCGTTGTTCATTGGCGAATAAAACATGGTTTGCAGTTCTGACTCATAGGAATTCAGGGATCATTCTAGAGGGCGATGTGGGCGAAATTGTTGCCCTAGGGACCCTGACTTCGCCCTCTGGGGGCCCCACTTCTCCCTAATAAAAAATTTGAAAAAATAAATTGTTTTGGTTTTTACGATTTTCAAACAAAATTTTGTCTAGTAAGATACACTGGCCCATTATAAAGCACTCCTTCTATTCAAATGTTGTATTTAATGGTTGTACTGTGCATTTTAACCCTATTTTGCAGAAGAACACCATTTAAGGAAGCGATCACACGCTTTCTCACTTCTCCCAAAAATTCTGACCTAGAATGAACCCTGGGAATTAACCATGCAAGATATAGTCCTAAATGGTTAATTCCGGCGCTCAAAACGACAAAACCATGTTTTATTCACCAATAAATAATGCAAATATTAATTCGATTCTAACGTGACCAAAATATCTAAAAAAGCGAAAAAATAGTTTTAGAGTGACATCACAGAACTACAAAAATGACGTCACGGTTAGTTTAAACATTTTTTATTTCAGTATTTGTACATGTAATCAAGAAATGAACATTTTACATATAATTTAACAGCAGTAGACTGAAAGGGATTAGAACGAAATAATAACTTATATAGTTCTTCTCCCTATCAATTGATTGATATACAATAGGCAGGAAAATAATATATAATATAACAATGAAAATACGTGAAATCTATTCTAGGTATTTGCTAAAGAATTTCAGAACTTAATGTATTAGTGAGTCAATAGTTTTGGATGTAAAAAAGAAAATGGTTAATATTTAAAGTCACGGTTGACATCACATGCTAAGCCGTGTTTTATTGCAGATTTAACCCATTCAACACCAAGTAACTCACATGGACTGGTCCATGATATTCATAAACCAATAAATGAATCAGAAAATCACATTTGGACAAGTTCATTTATCAAAATGGGTAATTATGTCTAAAAATAGTCATATCACTGGCAAAAAGTGCAGATCCTGATGAGACGGCTGGTCACGAGCCGGCTCATCTGGATCTACACTTTTTGTAAGCCTATTTAGAGGTCTGTGGTGTTGAAAGGGTTAATGACGGTAAATTCCTTCTCTGTGTATATACAGACACAATACAGAGTCATGTTAGAATATTAGTTCTGATTAACCCTTTACTCCACGTAAGTCGTTCCATGCCATTGTGCATTCCCGTTAAGTATTTATTATAGGGTATGTTGTTGTTATTGGGCCTGCCCATTCCTTATCAGCAGTTTTGAGAACGGGTGGGAATGAAGACATGATAGTGCAGTGGTAATACGTTCGCTTCAGGCGTGAGATGCCCAGAGTTCGCACCCAGCTGTAGCTGTTACAATTGTGCCCTTAGGAAAGGTGTTTAAATATGCCTTAAAACAATGCACACAACATGTCACAGATTGGCACCGGATACAGGGTATACGAAATAATCTGGTCACAAATGGGCACCCGATACAGGGTATACGAAATAATCTGGTCACATATGGGCACCCAATACAGGGTATACGAAATAATCTGGTCACAAATGGGCACCGGATACAGGGTATACGAAATAATCTGGTCACAAATGGGCACCCGATACAGGGTATACGAAATAATCTGGTCACAAATGGGCACCCGATACAGGGTATACGAAATAATCTGGTCACGTATGGGCACCAGATACAGGGTATACCAATAATCTGGTCACAAATGGGCACCCGATACAGGTATACCAAATAATCTGGTCACAAATGGGCACCCGATACAGGGTATACCAAATAATCTGGTTACATATGGGCACCCGATACAGGGTATACGAAATAATCTGGTCACAAATGGGCACCCGATACAGGGTATACAAAATAATCTGGTTACAAATGGGCACCTGATACAAGGTATACCAAATAATCTGGTCGCAAATGGGATCCGATACAGGGTATACAAAATAATCTGGTCGCAAATGGGATCCGATACAGGGTATACAAAATAATCTGGTCACATATGTGCACCCGATACAGGGTATACAAAATAATCTGGTCACATATGGGCACCCGATACAGGGTATACAAAATAATCTGGTCACAAATGCACGTTAATGTACAGTAACGTTTTTGAAGATCTGGAATTTTTAAGGATATTTTTTCTACTACCTTATTTTGTAACGTTTTATATTATCACACTGTATAGCCATTACTTTGATATAAATATACAACTCGCATTATACGACTTAATTATGTAATATAACACTTTCCACCAGTTTTAAGTAGGTTCATATATTCAATTACTGTGTTTGACTGCCATCTGATCAGGCTCTATGCCGTTTGCTATTTGGATAATGGAGCTAAAATACTTGTCTGAATAGCAAACAACATAGATCCTGATCTGGCTTTATGCTGTTTGCAAAAGCGACTTTAGTTATGTGTCTAAGTGTGTACATGATATAATCATTTCTCATTACACGTTTTGGGACCAATTATTAATTATAGTTGTTTAATGTAGTGAACTAGAGACTGGAAGTTGAGTGGGGGCGCATTTACGGTAAGCATTTACTGTTATATCTGTATATTTTATGCTTTCCAATGCTTGAGAAAGAAGATACTATCTTTTTTTTATACAAATTTATTTTAGCTCGATTGCGAAACAAGTTATTTCAACTTATATAAATCACTCTCGAGACCTCATTCCTGATGGAATCCATCGCCATGAAGGAGAGAGAAGAGGCAACGTGGAATTTAAATGCCTTGCCTAAGGGCACAATCATAACGGCTCCAGTGGGGCTATCAAGATACTATCATTCACTGTTTTGAAGCAGTGTAACATGGCATTTACTTTCCACTGCATATGTTTATGTATTCCTCAGCGGTTGCTTGTACTTATGTATTTTATCTGACAATTATAAGTTAATTATAAAATAGTATGTACAATTATTATTCATTTTAACTTTTTTGATTGCTAATGTTTACACTATCATAAGTGATTGTGCGGTTGTGTATTGTAGTGATATGAGGCTTCAGGCAGGGGCAGTCACATTTATTAATATTGGATATCAAATATATTAGCAAAAAATCATTGGAAATCAAAAACGAAAAAGAAGATTTGTGTTTATTAAGGGCTCAAGCTCTAGACTGAACATTTTGGCAGAAGTTAGAAAGCGCGTGATTGCATCATATTATGTATCATTTAATAAATTTCAACAGAATAGGATTAAAATACACAATATGACCACTAAATACAATATTTGAATAGGAGTGCTTTACAAGGGCCAGTGTATCTTACTGACAATATTTTATCTGAAAATTGTAAAAAAAAAAAGGGGGGGGGAGAAAAACTGTTAATTTTATTAGGGTCAGACGGGGGATCAAACCTGTGATCCCTGGATTACCAGTCCAGCGTGCTACCACTGGACTACAGATCTGTCTGTATGGGAGAAATGGTGCCCATGTCGCCCTCTAGAATGAGCCAATGATGTAGAATGTAAGATAAGATTTTATTTCATCAAGTGAGAGTCCGCCTCCGTGGTCGAGTGGTTACGGTCGCTGACTTGTATACCACTGTAACCTATCATCACTGATGGTCACGGGTTCGAGCCCCGCTCAGGCCGTGTCTCATTTATATGAAAAAGTTGGCAGTTTCTTACGGAGGTTGGTGCACCCAAGTACTGGTTAACCGCTGGAGCCTGCCCAGGAAAGGTGTTGTTAAGTAAACTGCCCGCCGGCGATATAGCCCGAAATGGTGCTGATGCAGGCGTAAAACCCGAAATATAACATAACATTCATTAAGTGAGCACTGAAATAATGTTTTTCCTCTCATTGAGATACGAATGTCAGTGATCACTTGATGAAATAAATTCCAATCTTACACTAATAAATACAAATATCGACTGTATGTTTCAGTTGAATAATACTATAAGTGTAGCAGGCGTGTCACATTTTGGGGAACATTATTTAACCCTATGTGATCCTGAGGAGTCCTGCCCCCTCCTACCCCCCCCCCAGGTTATAAAGCATTTCTCAAAATCGTGCTATAGTGATTTCATTGGTTGATTCTGAGAATTTAGACTCGGCTCAACCAATCAGAAGCTTGAGACTGAGATTGGGAAATAAGTTCCTAACCTCCAGGCCAGGTGTTTTAGAATTGTGCCTTAGACCTATGCCTTACCCTCAGATAATCGTAGCGGGCGACTAATACTGTCTGAACATTTCATTGTTCGGGATCTCTGTTATTCCAGAAGATTGTGAAAATGTTGATTTCGTTCAGCATCTCTGTTGTACCGTCAGATATGAAAGTTTTGGTTTCATTTCTCATTTACTTATGACGATAATGAGAGGTGAGATGTGGAACCAACTGTTTAGTTAGTTTATACAAATTTATTTTAGCTCGATTGCGAAACAAGTTCTTTCAACTTATATTAATCACTCTCGAGACCTCATTCCTGATGGAATCCATCGCCATGAAGGAGAGAGAAGAGGCAATGTGGAATTTAAATGCCTTGCCTAAGGGCACAATCGTAACGGCTCCAGCGGGGCTCGAACTCCGGACCTTTCGCACCAGAAGCGAACGCACATCCACTGCGCTATCACGACTTCCACCTGTTTAGTTGACATCTGAAATGTATTGATAGCCATAAAACCCTACTGAACATCACCAATCCTGTGTACTGTGATTGCGATTTTGTTTAATGCTGCATTATTTGTTATAAGGATGTCTCCGTGGTTACGATCGACGACTTCAAATCACTTACCCCACACCACTTAAGGATCGAATCCCATTGCGGGTGTCTAGTACATTCATGTGAGGAAGCTATCCAGCTGGCTTGTGGAAGGTTGGTAGTTCTACCTGGGTGCCTATCCGTGCTTGAGATTCTGCTTGGAGGAGAACCCTGGGGTTTCTTTCACCAATAATAGCTGGAGAGTTGTCATTTGATCTAAACTGTTTGTGTGCCTTTAGGCCCGTGGTGTGCCTTTAGGCCCCTAAACAAAAAATTGCAATATTTATGTAGTTTAGTGTAATTCCTATCTTGTTTAAAGCAGCATTACATCGTATGAAATAAAATATATTTTAAAAATTCAATTTTTACGTATGGGTAGCAATGCTGCTACACATTCTAACATTATACTTTGTGTGCTTATGTTCAGTTGGTAAACATTGTTTTTTGTGATAAAACAAACTCGAAACCGAAAGTAGGACTTTCCGAGTCGATACAGTCACGCACTTGTTTACAACCGGAACATATCGTCCGCACTTGTTTACATTCAGAATGCATCGAGCCCATTTGTCCCACGTTGTCTTTTTTAATTAAATTACTTGATATGTTGATTCATACCTCTGTTAGCTAAGTCTTTTAGGTTCGACATTAGAGGAAGATAGATAGATAGTATTTCATGTTCAAAATATATACGTTGTTTTCTACATCCTCTGTTATTACACGCATGCGCGCTGTGCGTGTTTACATTTCGTGTGTTGATAAACAAATTTGCGTATACGACAGTTTAAATTTATTGGAATTTTATCGTTTCTGAGCGACTATGTCGATTTTTGTAAACACACACACATTAGTATTTATATTTTATCCAATACATCCTTTATTACGATGTAGTGCTGCTTTAAGACAAGTGTAAAATATTTATGCCATGTAATAAGTTTATGTTATACTCTCTATTTTTACCACATGTTTTTGTATGACTTGTGCCAAAGAATTAATGACAGTATTTTGACTATATGTATATAATAATTGTGTAAATGCATGCGTTTGTATCTACAGTCAAACTTGTCTTAAGCAGCCAGTCAACTCAACCACAGAAAGTGGCTGCTTAGCACAGGTGGCTGTTTAATAGAGGTCAAATGTATCATAAATCAACTTATTGGGAATATGGAAACTGACTGCTTAATACATGTTGGCTGCTTAATAGAGATGAAATGTATAGTAAAACAACATATTGGGAGTCTTGAAACTGACTGCTTAATACAGGTTGGCTGCTTAATGGAGGTGACCAATAACACAGGTTTGACTGTAATAATGTTATGAATAGAATGATATCAGTTTTTGAGAGTTATTGCAATAGCGCTGGCGTTTGTATGTGCTCATGCATGCCTGTTAAGTCTCACGGTTTAGTCGTGAGTCTCGTGCATTTCCAATCAAATCACGGTCTCACGCTGATTTTCTAGTTTCTGACATTTTACAAAAAAATCAAAAATCATTTTATATGTGAATATAATCGTATTTTCTTTAATTGGTTGTGAGGTTGGAGGTAATAGAAAATTAGAGATGTCTCTCATTAATATTTACATCTATATAGCTAACGTCCATACTCGCCTATGAGACAAGTTTTTTACCACCATATGGCCTCAAAGTGGCCTCCCGTCTTATAAATGATTGTTAAAAAATATTTTTAAACGTTTTATGGTATCCATAATTACGTTTACAGAAAGCACTCGGATGCTGAATATTTCTTCAACTTGCAGTCTTGCACTGGCCAAACATGCAATTTATACAAGGTCTGGTGTCCAGTTTATCAACCCGTCTTATATGCGAGTGCGTGCCAAAACCCACATATTTCATGACCAAAGTAGGGGGGGGTCGTCTTATAGGCGAGTACATGATTTTCTACTGGAGATATAAAAAAACCTGTCCTAGTGTCTTTATTTGCAGTGCGATTTTTAAAACTATTTTCATGTATTCAAGATTAATATGAATCTCGTTGATGGTTTTCCTTTAAGATTTTATCTGGACAAATAGAACATGTGAACAGCACTCTGCATGTATGGAAAGTATTACGGTGTCTCGTATGGACATCAAGTAATATAATACTACAATGTACTAGACATTGTCCAGATATAACTGTATCACAGTTGTCTACATTTAACTGTATCACAGTTGTCTACATTTAACTGTATCACAGTTGCCTACATTTAACTGTATCACAGTTGTCTACATTTAACTGTATCACAGTTGTCTCTACATTTAACTGTATCACAGTTGTCTCTACATTTAACTGTATCACAGGTGTCTCTACATTTAACTGTATCACAGTTGTCTACATTTAACTGTATCACAGTTGTCTACATTTAACTGTATCACAGTTGTCTACATTTAACTGTATCACAGTTGTCTACATTTAACTGTATCACAGTTGTCTCTACATTTTACTGTATCACAGTTGTCTACATTTAACTGTATCACAGTTGTCTACATTTAACTGTATCACAGTTGTCTACATTTAACTGTATCACAGTTGTCTCTACATTCAACTGTATCACAGTTGTCTCTACATTTAACTGTATCACAGTTGTCTCTACATTTTACTGTATCACAGTTGTCTCTACATTTAACTGTATCACAGTTGTCTACATTTAACTGTATCACAGTTGTCTACATTTAACTGTATCACAGTTGTCTACATTTAACTGTATCACAGTTGTCTACATTTAACTGTATCACAGTTGTCTACATTTAACTGTATCACAGTTGCCTACATTTAACTGTATCACAGTTGTCTCTACATTTAACTGTATCACAGTTGTCTACATTTAACTGTATCACAGTTGTCTACATTTAACTGTATCACAGTTGTCTCTACATTTAACTGTATCACAGTTGTCTCTACATTTAACTGTATCACAGTTGTCTCTACATTTAACTGTATCACAGTTGTCTCTACATTTAACTGTATCACAGTTGTCTCTACATTTAACTGTATCACAGTTGTCTCTACATTTAACTGTATCACAGTTGTCTCTACATTTAACTGTATCACAGTTGTCTCTACATTTAACTGTATCACAGTTGTCTCTACATTTAACTGTATCACAGTTGTCTCTACATTTAACTGTATCACAGTTGTCTCTACATTTAACTGTATCACAGTTGTCTCTACATTTAACTGTATCACAGTTGTCTCTACATTTAACTGTATCACAGTTGTCTCTACATTTAACTGTATCACAGTTGTCTCTAATTTAACTGTATCACAGTTGTCTACATTTAACTGTATCACAGTTGTCTCTACATTTAACTGTATCACAGTTGTCTCTACATTTAACTGTATCACAGTTGTCTCTACATTTAACTGTATCACAGTTGCCTACATTTAACTGTATCACAGTTGTCTACATTTAACTGTATCACAGTTGTCTCTACATTTAACTGTATCACAGTTGTCTCTACATTTAACTGTATCACAGTTGTCTCTACATTTAACTGTATCACAGTTGTCTCTACATTTAACTGTATCACAGTTGTCTCTACATTTAACTGTATCACAGTTGTCTCTACATTTAACTGTATCACAGTTGTCTCTACATTTTACTGTATCACAGTTGTCTCTACATTTAACTGTATCACAGTTGTCTCTACATTTAACTGTATCACAGTTGTCTCTACATTTAACTGTATCACAGTTGTCTCTACATTTAACTGTATCACAGTTGTGTCTACATTTAACTGTATCACAGTTGTCTCTACATTTAACTGTATCACAGTTGTCTACATTTAACTGTATCACAGTTGTCTACATTTAACTGTATCACAGTTGTCTACATTTAACTGTATCACAGTTGTCTACATTTAACTGTATCACAGTTGTCTACATTTAACTGTATCACAGTTGTCTCACATTTAACTGTATCACAGTTGTCTACATTTAACTGTATCACAGTTGTCTCTACATTTAACTGTATCACAGTTGTCTACATTTAACTGTATCACAGTTGTCTCTACATTTAACTGTATCACAGTTGTCTACATTTAACTGTATCACAGTTGTCTCTACATTTAACTGTATCACAGTTGTCTACATTTAACTGTATCACAGTTGTCTCTACATTTAACTGTATCACAGTTGTCTACATTTAACTGTATCACAGTTGTCTCTACATTTAACTGTATCACAGTTGTCTACATTTAACTGTATCACAGTTGTCTCTACATTTAACTGTATCACAGTTGTCTACATTTAACTGTATCACAGTTGTCTCTACATTTAACTGTATCACAGTTGTCTACATTTAACTGTATCACAGTTGTCTCTACATTTAACTGTATCACAGTTGTCTACATTTAACTGTATCACAGTTGTCTCACATTTAACTGTATCACAGTTGTCTCTACATTTAACTGTATCACAGTTGTCTCTACATTTAACTGTATCACAGTTGTCTCTACATTTAACTGTATCACAGTTGTCTCTACATTTAACTGTATCACAGTTGTCTCTACATTTAACTGTATCACAGTTGTCTCTACATTTAACTGTATCACAGTTGTCTACATTTAACTGTATCACAGTTGTCTACATTTAACTGTATCACAGTTGTCTCTACATTTAACTGTATCACAGTTGTCTACATTTAACTGTATCACAGTTGTCTCTACATTTAACTGTATCACAGTTGTCTACATTTAACTGTATCACAGTTGCCTACATTTAACTGTATCACAGTTGTCTCTACATTTAACTGTATCACAGTTGTCTACATTTAACTGTATCACAGTTGTCTCTACATTTAACTGTATCACAGTTGTCTCTACATTTAACTGTATCACAGTTGTCTCTACATTTAACTGTATCACAGTTGTCTCTACATTTAACTGTATCACAGTTGTCTCTACATTTAACTGTATCACAGTTGTCTCTACATTTAACTGTATCACAGTTGTCTCTACATTTAACTGTATCACAGTTGTCTCTACATTTAACTGTATCACAGTTGTCTACATTTAACTGTATCACAGTTGCCTACATTTAACTGTATCACAGTTGTCTCTACATTTAACTGTATCACAGTTGTCTACATTTAACTGTATCACAGTTGTCTCTACATTTAACTGTATCACAGTTGTCTACATTTAACTGTATCACAGTTGCCTACATTTAACTGTATCACAGTTGTCTCTACATTTAACTGTATCACAGTTGTCTCACATTTAACTGTATCACAGTTGTCTCTAATTTAACTGTATCACAGTTGTCTCTACATTTAACTGTATCACAGTTGTCTCTACATTTAACTGTATCACAGTTGTCTCTACATTTAACTGTATCACAGTTGTCTCTACATTTAACTGTATCACAGTTGTCTACATTCAACTGTATCACAGTTGTCTCTACATTTAACTGTATCACAGTTGTCTCTACATTTAACTGTATCACAGTTGTCTCTACATTTAACTGTATCACAGTTGTCTACATTTAACTGTATCACAGTTGTCTCTACATTTAACTGTATCACAGTTGTCTACATTTAACTGTATCACAGTTGCCTACATTTAACTGTATCACAGTTGTCTCTACATTTAACTGTATCACAGTTGTCTCAACATTTAACTGTATCACAGTTGTCTCTAATTTAACTGTATCACAGTTGTCTCTACATTTTACTGTATCACAGTTGTCTCTACATTTAACTGTATCACAGTTGTCTCTACATTTAACTGTATCACAGTTGTCTCTACATTTAACTGTATCACAGTTGTCTACATTCAACTGTATCACAGTTGTCTCTACATTTAACTGTATCACAGTTGTCTCAACAGTTAACTGTATCACAGTTGTCTCTAATTTAACTGTATCACAGTTGTCTCTACATTTTACTGTATCACAGTTGTCTCTACATTTAACTGTATCACAGTTGTCTACATTCAACTGTATCACAGTTGTCTCTACATTTAACTGTATCACAGTTGTCTACATTTAACTGTATCACAGTTGCCTACATTTAACTGTATCACAGTTGTCTCTACATTTAACTGTATCACAGTTGTCTCAACATTTAACTGTATCACAGGTGTCTCTAATTTAACTGTATCACAGTTGTCTCTACATTTTACTGTATCACAGTTGTCTCTACATTTAACTGTATCACAGTTGTCTCTACATTTAACTGTATCACAATTGTCTCTACATTTAACTGTATCACAGTTGTCTACATTCAACTGTATCACAGTTGTCTCTACATTTAACTGTATCACAGTTGTCTCTACATTTTACTGTATCACAGTTGTCTCAACATTTAACTGTATCACAGTTGTCTCTACATTTTACTGTATCACAGTTGTCTCTACATTTAACTGTATCACAGTTGTCTACATTCAACTGTATCACAGTTGTCTCTACATTTAACTGTATCACAGTTGTCTACATTTAACTGTATCACAGTTGTCTACATTAACTGTATCACAGTTGTCTACATTTAACTGTATCACAGTTGTCTACATTTAACTGTATCACAGTTGTCTCTACATTTAACTGTATCACAGTTGTCTACATTCAACTGTATCACAGTTGTCTCTACATTTAACTGTATCACAGTTGTCTCAACATTTAACTGTATCACAGTTGTCTCTAATTTAACTGTATCACAGTTGTCTCTACACTTTACTGTATCACAGTTGTCTCTACATTTAACTGTATCACAGTTGTCTACATTCAACTGTATCACAGTTGTCTCTACATTTAACTGTATCACAGTTGTCTCTACATTTTACTGTATCACAGTTGTCTCTACATTTAACTGTATCACAGTTGTCTACATTCAACTGTATCACAGTTGTCTCTACATTTAACTGTATCACAGTTGTCTCTACATTTTACTGTATCACAGTTGTCTCTACATTTAACTGTATCACAGTTGTCTACATTCAACTGTATCACAGTTGTCTCTACATTTAACTGTATCACAGTTGTCTACATTTAACTGTATCACAGTTGTCTACATTTAACTGTATCACAGTTGTCTCTACATTTAACTGTATCACAGTTGTCTACATTTAACTCTATCACAGTTGTCTACATTTAACTGTATCACAGTTGTCTACATTTAACTGTATCACAGTTGTCTACATTTAACTGTATCACTGTTGTCTCTACATTTAACTGTATCACAGTTGTGTCTACATTTAACTGTACCACAGTTGTCTCTACATTTAACTGTATCACAGTTGTCTCTACATTTAACTGTATCACAGTTGTCTACATTCAACTGTATCACAGTTGTCTCTACATTTAACTGTATCACAGTTGTCTCAACATTTAACTGTATCACAGTTGTCTCTAATTTAACTGTATCACAGTTGTCTCTACATTTAACTGTATCACAGTTGTCTCTACATTTAACTGTATCACAGTTGTCTCTACATTTAACTGTATCACAGTTGTCTACATTCAACTGTATCACAGTTGTCTCTACATTTAACTGTATCACAGTTGTCTCAACATTTAACTGTATCACAGTTGTCTCTAATTTAACTGTATCACAGTTGTCTCTACATTTAACTGTATCACAGTTGTCTACATTTAACTGTATCACAGTTGTCTCTACATTTAACTGTATCACAGTTGTCTACATTTAACTGTATCACAGTTGTCTCTACATTTAACTGTATCACAGTTGTCTACATTTAACTGTATAACAGTTGTCTCTACATTGAACTGTATCACAGTTGTCTACATTTAACTGTATCACAGTTGTCTACATTTAACTGTATCACAGTTGTCTACATTTAACTGTATCACAGTTGTCTCTACATTTAACTGTATCACAGTTGTCTACATTTAACTGTATCACAGTTGTCTACATTTAACTGTATCACAAGACATTCATGCAATTATATTGTGAATAAATTATACCTGTACTTTGTTTGATCGTGTGTGCAATATACTTAATGCAGCCCAATATAGCCTGTGTTGCTGCGCCATTAAACCAAATACTCACTCTCTCATTCACTCACTGTACTTTGTTTGAAATATAAATAAACGTATGTATAATATATATATATATTTGTTTGTGTGTGTTTTATATACAGGAAGATAAATTGCTTGATCCGGGGTATTGTTTGATCCTGGGGTATTGTTTGATCCGGGGGTATTGTTTGATCCTGGGTTATTGTTTGATCCTGGGGTATTGTTTGATCCTGGGTATTGTTTGATCCTGGGGTATTGTTTGATCCTGGGTATTGTTTGATCCTGGGGTATTGTTTGATCCGGGGGTATTGTTTGATCCTGGTGTATTGTTTGATCCTGGTGTATTGTTTGATCCTGGTGTATTGTTTGATCCTGGTGTATTGTTTGATCCGGGGGTATTGTTTGATCCTGGGTATGTTTGATCCTGGGTATTGTTTGATCCGGGGTATTGTTTGATCCTGGGTATTGTTTGATCCTGGGTATTGTTTGATCCTGGGGTATTGTTTGATCCGGGGGTATTGTTTGATCCTGGTGTATTGTTTGATCCTGGGTATTGTTTGATCCTGGGGTATTGTTTGATCCTGGGTATTGTTTGATCCTGGTGTATTGTTTGATCCTCTGGTATTGTTTGATCCTGGTGTATTGTTTAATCCTGGTGTATTGTTTGATCCTGGGTATTGGTTGTACCAATCAATGTGTCCCATACAACATCTGCCAATCTGTCCATAGTCAATGTGTACCATACAACATCTACCAATATGTCCATAGGATATGTGTCCCATACAACATCTACCAATCTGTCCATAGGACATGTGTCCCATACAACATCTACCAATCTGTCCATAGGATATGTGTCCAATACAACATCTACCAATATGTCCATAGGATATGTTTCCCATACAACATCTACCAATCTGTCCATAGGATATGTGTCTCATACAACATCTACCAATCTGTCCATAGGGTATGTGTCCCATACAACATCTACCAATATGTCCATAGGATATGTGTCCCATACAACATCTACCAATATGTCCATAGGGTACGTGTCCCATACAACATCTACCAATCTGTCCATAATTAAAGTAACACATCGGACCGCCGCAACCGCAAGCATGTGAGGCAAGCTTTATACAGACATGTTCGACAGCCACTATTTATTAATTGTTTTCATCTTGTTTACTGTTTCTACTAGATGTATTTATTCGATACAATCCAATTTAGTCCATCAACCAAACATTACTGGACAGGCTCGTGGATCACAAACTTTGACCCAAATAATATCCAGTTCCCTCTGCTGATATACGCAATTTCCCAGCAAGTTTACGTACGTTACACAACGCCATGTATAACACTGTTCTACAGGGTAGCGCTACGTAGCGTAACGACGTCATTTCCCTAGAGTTACCTACCGTTCTGGACGTCATCGTTATCACAACAAAGCGATGGAATTAGCAAAACGACAGGTTTGTAAATTCTAAGGATATTTCTTGTATTTTATGCAATTCTGTGAAATGTAATATAATTTCTGTCAGCAATGACGTAAATACTAACTGCTTACAGACGCATTACGGATACAGAGATATCGCATTTTAAATACGTTACAGACATGCGCCATTCAAGCCATATATTCACCCGACCTACTATCATACATGTAGACTTTAAATGCAACAGATCTACAGATTTGGAACAGAATTTGATTGTGTTTTACGTTTATTTATCGTCGATACCGGTTACCCATATGAGCGACGCCTCCTGAAGAGATAAGTCATTTTGGAGGATAGTGCATTGATACAGACAGAGACCCATTCCAGAGTTTCCTCTGGTTATTTTACGTGTACGGTGTAAAGCACCGACACGAGACATCGGTTTAAAGTCCCATCTGAAATATTGTTAATTTTATTAGGGTCAGACGGTGGATCGAACCTGAGACCCCTGGATTACCAGTTCAGCGTGTTACCACTGGACTACAGATCCGTCTTTTGATATTGTTGTTTATTCGTCACTTAAATAAAACTGTTTGTGCCTGAGCAGATTCTTTGAATAGCCAGTTTGGCTTTCATTGGATGGTTTGGTACAATGCAACTTATGAGTTTGTAAAGACAACATAAGAATACGGTATAAAATAACCACAAAGCACGTTGTTTGTTTGTGTATATGTGTCTCTAAGATTATTTGGAATACGAATAAATGATTGGTTAATGGAAATAATTATAAGAAAATAATCTTGATTTCTAATCGTCCGCTCCTTAACAATATTTCGTCTGCAGCAATCGCCCAATGTGTGAGATGGTATATTGGCTGCCTGATTAGCTCAGTCGGTAGAACATTCGCCCTGTAAGCGATATGCCCCGGGTTCGAGTCCCGTACTGGCTGCATTGTTTTCTGACCTGGATTAGACGTGTAATGAAACCCGTGTCTTCATGTTATGTTCCCCCAGTGATGCACGTGTCCCGTGATCCAGCCAGGCGCTATAGCACGGATAATAGAGAGAACCTATTTCGTTGTTTATACAAATGTTTCACAATTATTTCGAGTAAATCTCTCTAGGACGGCAGGCAATATTAAATGTAAACATGTTTTAAACTTACTAATGGTGGCGGGAATTATTTGAACGTTATATT
Source organism: Archivesica marissinica (assembly GCA_014843695.1). Taxonomy (NCBI): domain Eukaryota; kingdom Metazoa; phylum Mollusca; class Bivalvia; order Venerida; family Vesicomyidae; genus Archivesica; species Archivesica marissinica. The sequence continues at coordinate 1,587,805 of CM026394.1, forward strand.
GGTAATTTATATCGTATTTAATTACCCCTCCCCCAATTTATTTGATTATTTTATGAAGAATAAATATTAACCTAGCAATTGTTTGTTAAATTATCTCGAATCTGTAGTACTAATTTGAAATCTGCTCTTTCAGATATCTATGGAGACGAATACTACATCATACAATGAACGCCTATGCGAGGCTGTCAGCACTGCTGGTAACATATGGGCGCTGCCTGGGCCTGCTTCCGACTACTACAGAAAGATAACAAGCGAAGAATCACGGGAGTGCATGGTATGTGACCCCCCCCCCCCCTCTCCCCCGAGTCGTACGTGATATATGTCGCATACTGTAAACACATTAAGTGGTACAATCCATCACCGGAGTTTTTAAGTGTCAATTTCATAAAATAAATAAAGTGATTCTAGATTTTTACAAAAAATAATTTTAAAAATCCCTAAACATAATTATACACAAAACCAACTACCTGTATGGTCCAGCCTGAGATAATCTTCTCTGTGGGCTGATGTTTGGGGGTCAGGTAATAATGATGGATGGGGTCAGGTAATAATGATGGATGGGTGTCAGGTAATAATGATGGTTGGGTGTCAGGTAATAATGATGGATGGGGTCAGGTAATAATGATGGATGGGGTCAGGTAATAATGATGGATGGGGTCAGGTAATAATGATGGATGGGTGTCAGGTAATAATGATGGGTGAGTGTCAGGTAATAATGATGGGTGACGGTCAGGTAATAATGATGGGTGACGGTCAGGTAATAATGATGGTTGGGTGTCAGGTTATAATGATGGATGGATGTCAGGTAATAATGATGGATGGAGGTCCGGTAATAATGATGGGTGGGTGTCAGGTAATAATGATGGATGGATATCAGGTAATAATGATGGATGGAGGTCCGGTAATAATGATGGGTGACGGTCAGGTAATAATGATGGTTGGGTGTCAGGTAATAATGATGGATGGAGGTCCGGTAATAATGATGGGTGACGGTCAGGTAATAATGATGGTTGGGTGTCAGGTAATAATGATGGGTGACGGTCAGGTAATAATGATGGTTGGGTGTCAGGTAATAATGATGGTTGGGTGTCAGGTAATAATGATGGTTGGATGTCAGGTAATAATGATGGGTGACGGTCAGGTAATAATGATGGGTGGGTGTCAGGTAATAATGATGGTTGGGTGTCAGGTAATAATGATGGATGGATGTCAGGTAATAATGATGGGTGACGGTCAGGTAATAATGA
>CM026394.1:1590051-1627520 GCA_014843695.1 Archivesica marissinica
CACATAGTATGCCCCACAGGGACTGTGCAGCTTTATCTATGCACCACATATTATGCCCCCCACGGACTGTGCAGTTTTATCTATGCAGCACATAGTATACCCCACAGGGACTGTGCAGTTTTATCTATGCAGCACATAGTATGCCCCACAGGGACTGTGCAGCTTTATCTATGCACCACATAGTATGCCCCCAGGGACTGTGCAGTTTTATCTATGCAGCACATAGTATGCCCCCCCAGGAACTGTGCAGTTTTATCTATGCAGCCTAGTATGCCCCCCCAGGGACTGTGCAGTTTTATCTATGCAGCACATAGTATGCCCCCCAGGGACTGTGCAGTTGTATCTATGCAGCATATAGTATCCCCCCCCCAGGGACTGTGCAGTTTTATCTATGCAGCATATAATATGCCCCCAAGGACTGTGCAGTTTTATCTATGCAGCAGATAGTATGCCCCCCCCCAGGGACTGTGCAGTTTTATCTATGCAGCATATAATATGCCCCCCCAGGGACTGTGCAGTTTTATCTATGCAGTATATAGTATGCCCCCAGGGACTGTGCAGTTTTATCTATACAGCATATAGTATGCCCCAGGGACTGTGTAGTTTTATCTATGCAGCATATAGTATGCCCCCAGTGACTGTGCAGTTTTATCTATGCAGCATAGTATGACCCCCCCCCCAGGACTGTGCAGTTTTATCTATGCGGCATAGTATGCCCCACAGGGACTGTGCAGCTTTATCTATGCACCACATAGTATGCCCCCAGGGACTGTGCAGTTTTATCTATGCAGCACATAGTATGCCCCCCAGGAACTGTGCTGTTTTATCTATGCAGCATAGTATGCCCCCCCCACCCCAGGGACTGTGCAGTTTTATCTATGCAGCACATAGTATGCCCCCCAGGGACTGTGCTGTTTTATCTATGCACCACATAGTATGCCCCACAGGGACTGTGCAGTTTTATCTATGCACCACATAGTATGCCCCACAGCGACTGTGCAGTTTTATCTATGCAGCATAGTATGCCCCCCCCCCCGGGATTGTGCAGTTATATCTATGCGGCATATAGTATCCCCCCAGGGACTGTGCAGTTTTATCTATGCGGCATATAGTATGCCCCCAGGGACTGTGCAGTTTTATCTATGCAGAAAAGGAAAATGGTACACATGAATAGAACCGTAGTGATGTTTTTTTTCTTAATTTTACTGATTTATTTTAAGATAATCTAAAATACATTTATGGAACATGTTTACCAATACATGTTGATGTTATTTCATTTGAATAGGAGCATATTGCATATTATTAACAAGGAAAATATCTGCATGTATTTAGCAAACAATATTGCACAAATATGAACCATACTCTGACGTTACTTCCCAGTCCAGTAACGTATCTGTGTAAAGCCACACGTTCATATTCACACCAACTGTTTTTAAGCATTTCACCCTACGTTTATTCACACCAACTGTTTTAAACATTTCACCATACGTTTATGCATACCAACTGTTTTAAACATTTCACCCTACGTTTATTCACACCAACTGTTTTAAACATTTCACCCTACGTTTATGCATACCAACTGTTTTAAACATTTCACCATACGTTTATTCACACCAACTGTTTTAAACATTTAGCCCGACGTTTATGCATACCAACTGTTTTAAACATTTCACCATACGTTTATTCACACCAACTGTTTTAAACATTTCACCATACGTTTATTCACACCAACTGTTTTAAACATGTCACCATACGTTTATTCACACCAACTGTTTTAAACATTTCACCATACGTTTATTCACACCAACTGTTTTAAACATTTCACCATACGTTTATTCACACCAACTGTTTTAAACATGTCACCATACGTTTATTCACACCAACTGTTTTAAACATTTCACCATACGTTTATTCACACCAACTGTTTTAAACATTTCACCATACGTTTATTCACACCAACTGTTTTAAACATGTCACCATACGTTTATTCACACCAACTGTTTTAAACATTTCACCATACGTTTATTCACACCAACTGTTTTAAACATTTCACCATACGTTTATTCACACCAACTGTTTTAAACATGTCACCATACGTTTATTCACACCAACTGTTTTAAACATTTCACCATACGTTTATTCACACCAACTGTTTTAAACATTTCACCATACGTTTATTCACACCAACTGTTTTAAACATGTCACCATACGTTTATTCACACCAACTGTTTTAAACATTTCACCATACGTTTCTGCAAAACGGGATACAGGTTTAGAGCACCGGCGTCTTGTTTGGAAAAATAATAACCTTCAATTTTCGTAATCGATGGAAATATCCTGTTTCGTCTTGCATGTTATATTTTAATCTGTTTTATTTTATTGACTGCACAGTTAGTGTAGAATCAGTGATTGAGATATGTGTTCATGCAGGTTCGATACTTTATTAGCATTAAATACTAGAAGTATCAGAAGTATTCTATGAAAATGATACATTATGTCTAATGTATTATATGATTATATATAACTTGGACCATGCTGCTTCCAATTCAGTAGTGGGGCGACCATCCCCTACCCAGCGGGTCCTCAGGTGGCGGATAGGGGAACGGCCCTCAGATATGGGGGTTAGCTGTGCATTAAATAAGCAGTCCCGGACCATATGGCGGTGTACCTACCAGGACGGGGCAGGATAGCACATGGCAAAGCTACTCCTATTAAATCCACGTGTCCCACAACGGGTGCATCAGGCGAATATATAGACCGCCTTAAAAGTCCTAGCCTAAGGGTGAGGTAACCCCAACAGAAACCTCGAATGCTGAAGCCGGAAGTACTGGGCCGCACGGCGCATTCTAATAAACACGGTACTACGCATAAACGCAAAAAAAAAAAATATTATATGATAAAATCGTAACTAACCTGAAAGCTTATATAAATGAATGAAATGCATGCAATTAATTTCAGTGTAATCCTTTTATTACCTCCATATACATGAAGAGCACAAGTGAACATACATAATATACAATTACACGTTTTACATGGACACATATAAACATACATATATACAAAGTAGTACAAGTGTACAATAATGGTCATAAGAACTGACATAACCATGTAGCTATTAATTAGTGTATACCGATCATCATAACTTGCCGAAACGAAATGCAAGGGAAAGAGATGATGGTAGCGCACACACAAGATGTTACAGTGTTTATAACCGGACCACCATTCTTCAGTAGAGAAAACGGTTCAGGTACCTAAAAGCAACACAATAGTATGTAAAAAGAAGCAAACATGTTTAGATTACTATGAAACACTATTTCAACTTTACTTAGTAACATTTTCCATTGGATTATTATCATATATTACCATGTACTATGCACGAATTATTTACCTATAAAGAGCAATACATGACCAAGGCCCGAGATACATCATTTTATTTTACGGAGAACACACTCGTATATATATATAAAAAGTAAAGTAAAGTGTTTATTTATTATAGTGTCACCCGTATTTAAAGGACCAGCCATTTCTGACTTATGAGACACCTCTTTTTATGAACATCAATACTTCCCGAATCCTATGCATGTATGTATGTTCCATTAATGTCAAACCCCTTGCTGGGATCTGGACATGTTTTCCTGGGTAGGCAGACTTAGCCGACCTAACCGGTTAACCAGAACTAAGCAATGTGTGTGAGATGCTTTGCTCAATGACACTACATACGTGTCCTGACCGAGTATCGAACCTGGGACCATTCAATTCCAAATCCGACGCTCGACAACTGGACCACGGACGCCACGCTTTGACTATATTAACAGCGAACATCACAGTTTTACTAAATAAACTTCATTCACAATGTGATTTGCTTATTCTGTGGAAGTTGCACTAGCGCAGTAGTAGCTTGTTTGCTTCAGATGTGAAAAGGCCTGGAGTTCGCGCCTAGCTGTAGCCATTGCGAATGTGTCCTTATGGCATCAGATATGAGGCAATTTAACTAATGTTGTAAGAACTTGTTTCGCAAACAAGCTAAAATAAATTTGTATAGTTCTTTCAAGTTATATTAATCACTCTCGAGACCTCATTCCTAATCCATCGCCACGAGGCAGTGAGAACAGGCAACGTGGAATTTAAATGCCTTGCCTAAGGGCACAATCGTAATGCTTCCAGTGGTGCTCGAACTCCCGGTATTTCGCACCTGAAGCAAAAGCTTCATAAATTTGTATAAACTATAATTACTTATTCTGAAGTCAACCAAATGCTTAAGCTGATTAAAAGAGACTAGATCTGTTGGCGTGTGTGTTTTACATTTATTTATCGTCGCTACCGGTTGCCCATATGAGCGACGCCTCCTGAAGAGATTAGTCATTTTAGATTTTGGAGGATAGTGCATGATACAGACAGAGACCAATTCCAGAGTCTCATCTGGTTCTTTTACGTGCACGGTGTAAAGCACCCACACGAGACCTCGGTTTTACGTCCCATCTGAAAGACTGTTAATTGTATTAGGGTCAGACGGGGGATCGAACCTACGATCCCTGGATTACCATCTGTTGGCGAGTGGTCGAGCGCGTAGTCATTAGAACTCACTTTTCATCACTATTGCTCCCTATCAATGACAACAGGGTAACTGGTGGTATGTGAGAAACTTGTCAGTCGCTTGAATGGTTTGAGTTGAGTACTTGTTGTTACCACTTGTCTACCCTCAACAGACTGATCTGCATAATAATCACAAATTTAGTGATGGTCAGCAATAAAAAAGAAGAAAAATTCAAATTTAAACACTTGGTTCTAGAAATATTTGGCCATTCCGCTATTGGCGACTATAAAAAAAAACTCTACAGGAAATACAATGTACGTTGACCCGTTTTTAATTTATGTATCTTTTCGTTACTTTTAATGCTTTTGGTTACATTTAATATGAAAATGTGAATCCAGTCTAAAAACAAGCATGGCGGATGCAGATTCGCTGTACGAATTGAGCTCAGATCAGGACGTTGATCCTGATGCTATGGACGGTGATGTTGAAAATGATGATACTGCAGATGATGGGTAATACGATTATATTTCTCTGACATAAATGGAAAGTATATTTGACTCTAATTTGTTGCAAAATTAGTAATGTCATTTTATCATTGTTGATATTTTTTGCATGCTCAGTGAGTCGAGTGACACTGACAGTTAAGTGTTGTCGGACTTGTTTGTCTTCTTTTTTTCTGCTCGATTTATTGAGTATGTTTTTATCCATGGGGATGGGTGAGGTCTTTAATAGGGGCAGCAATGTTATTTTCTCCAGTGACTAACTTCCAGACTCTAGTCCAAATATTTAGACTTGAAAAATGGGGTGCTCGTCAAAACGTACCCAAGTCAAAACGTAACGCATTTTAAGTCAAAACGTACCCGCATTTTAAGTCAAAACGTACCCAACTATAAGTCAAAACGTACCCATTCTTTGGTCAAAACGTACCCACTCAAGAAGTAAAACGTACCCAAATAGATAGTCAAATATATCATTGTGGTTGATATATTTTGCATTGACTAGACTACTAATTCATGAGAATGAGGTGGTATGTCATTGTCCAGACGCAATGGAATGCGGGATTCGGGTAGTGTATTCTAGGCAGGATGTCATAAAACTGTCAAACTTCCTGTCCACTCGAGGACAAACACACCGCCGTTAATTCGAGTTGGGCCCATCCACGAATACGTCTTGGCGGAGAAAGCCTGGCGGAAGGTACTGCTCTGCAAGCTGAAAACATTATAATATGAATTTAATGCCACAAGATGTGTGTGGCTGTACAACACAAACACTCCAGCATTATCATGAATTAAAGCAAGAGTGTTTCCAATTACCAACACAAACAAATTAACAAATATCAAATTCTTTTATTATTTTTTAAATTTATTTTCTTAATTTTTTTTCAATCTGACATGTCCGGGACAAGTGACACTTGCAAAATACAGAGAAAAATGTGTCAGTATATCTATTTTCAAGTACGAAATATAAATATTTACCCAATACATAGTTCCCGTATGACGTCATCATTCCTACTGTGGCTGCCATTTTGAATGGCAAAGTTGATCAGATATTATATACAATATATAATAGCGTAATTTTGTTTTCTTCATAAAATATTTATTTTTCATCCCATCACCATGGTTCATACATTGTTGGAAAGCTCTCAATGCACATATTTTTTGTATCATTTCACAAATTTAGTATCAATAGCGAATACATAATAATTTACCTGTATATTAATATTTCAACTGTGAAAATAGACTTTCAAAAATAGGTGCAAGTTAAGTTCTTATAATCCATACATCATTGTCAAAATATAAATTAATATTTCAAAAGTACATTTCAATACCTTTAAAATCATACCAAATTTTATATTAAGAATCCAAAATGAATAAAGTTATTGCAATTAAAGAATTACTAGTAAAATCATGAAATTGCCGTTAATAAAACTTGCCAGTCAAAATGGCTGCCAAGATAAGATCTTATCAGTGTTTTTTACTTCTGTGGGAACTATGTATTGCAGAAGCAAATAAGCCAATGGCTCCGACGTCTTGCAAGATTGTGTAGAAAAAATTGATTATCTTTTGTTCAGCGGGTAGATATTAAAGATCAACTGCTCGAGATATATTTTTGTTTCATTCAACTAACAAGCCCCGGGAGTGTGGCTGTATCACGATGTTACTTAGCTTTTATATGTCGTGATAGTGGGTGGGGTATTGTTTACGTTGCATTCCTTTCTTTTTTTTAATAGAGGGGGGGGGTCCTAGGATAGAGGTACAATACCTTTGGTGGCTTATGGATAAATTTCAAGTTCCTGTGATTTGACTTGTCCCAGCAATTATGATAAATGTCAAATGATGCTTACAGTTGAGGTTACATTATGCGATCACTAACGTAGGATTCCACGTGTGTCACCACATCTTATTTCCCAACAAATCTTCGAGAAACGCAAGAAGACTGCAAACCCACCGCAGACACACCACAATCACTATGCAATAAGTGTCAATTGAACATGAATAATCGCCAATTGACCGCAAATAGAATGCAAGAAATACTTCTTTGCATTTGATTTGTGTTAAATTGGCGAACTGCCAAATTTTGCATAATTTTACCCACTACGCACGTGTTACAACTCTTAGCTCGCGGTTAGTTGGCAATGGCTTTCGATTTCCATTTTGCCTTTCATTTCCTTGGGATTCTAACACAAAGTGAAATGCAATGAGAATCACCAGTGTGTGACCTGGGAAATGGAGTTTATTCATGTAATTGACAAGTCACCACCTGTCAATCAATATAATCAATAATCGTATTAGCTCTCGATATTTTACAAACACTCTAAACTTAGACAAGCTACATGTAGTGGCATTTTTAATTTATAAACTAATGGTTAAAACCTGCCAAAAGCCGAGAATGCTTCTGATATTGTGTCCACTCCATGTCTGATTTGCCTGTTTTGAAACGACTTGACAAAGGAGGCATTCTCTGTTTGACAAAGATTTCTTGTTACATTTCAGTGTCTTAATGCTAACCTTTTTAACAGTGTCTCGAACATTTTCATGGTTTCAATGATTACATTTCAGTGTATTGGAAGGTGCCCGTAAGAAGAGTAAGAAGAAGAAGTCGAGGCGTCCTCGGGGCATCGAGAAGTCGAGCGGTGATTCGGACAGTCAGACGCTGAGTGAAGATCAAGATGGCCATGACATGCACCATTACCACCATCACCACCACCACGAGGGACACGTACAGCACATCAAGAAGAAAGAGGTCTCTTTTTAATGATCAATATTCCACTTGTTCCAAGTGTATGTATGTATGTATGTATATGTATGTATGTATGTATGTATGTATGTATGTTCCATTAATGTCAAACCCTTTGCGGGGACCTAGACATGTTTTCCTGGGCAGGCTTAGCCGACCTAAGTGGTTAACCAGTACTAAGCAATGTGTATGAGGTGCCTTGCTCAATGACCCTACATACGTGGCCTGACCGAGTATCGAACCCGGGACCGTTTTATTCCAAATCTGACGCTCTACCACTGGACCACGGAGGCCACCGATATGGTTATGGTCTTATGGATATTGACTTAAAATCTCATGTCAAATTCTTTCAATATCAAGAAGCTACATGTACCTAACTGGCTTGTTGAATGTTATTGGCTTAGAATCTCAAAATCTCATGTCAAATTCTTTCAATATCAAGAAGCTACATGTACCTAACTGGCTTGTTGAAGGTTATTGGCTTAGAATCTTATGTCAAATTCTTTCAATATCAAGATGCTACATGTACCTAGTAACCTAACTGGCTTGTTGAAGGTTATTGGCTTAGAATCTCATGTCAAATTCTTTCAATATCAAGATGCTACATGTTCCTAACTGGCTTGTTGAAGGTTATTGGCTTAGAATCTCAAAATCTCATGTCAAATTCTTTCAATATCAAGAAGCTACATGTACCTAACTGGCTTGTTGAATGTTATTGGCTTAGAATCTCAAAATCTCATGTCAAATTCTTTCAATATAAAGAAGCTACAAGTGGATGGTTGATAGTTCTACCCGGGTGCCTGCTTGCAGATGCAGCTTGGGTCTTCCTCCACCAATAATAGCTGGAGAGTCACCATATGATATAAGATGCTGGTGCAACTTTAGGCCCCAAAAAACAGACAAACAAATCAAAATTATTTTAGTTTATACAAATTTATTTTAGCTCGATTGCGAAACAAGTTCTTTCAATTTATATTAATCATTCTCGAGACCTCATTCCTGATGGAATCCATCGCCATGAAGGAGAGAGAAGAGGCAATGTGGAATTTAAATGCCTTGCCTAAGGGCACAATCGTAACGGCTCCATACTTCACGGTATTACATCGCAAGATCCCATTCCATTATAGCCACTACTTCACAGCATTACATCGCAAGATCCCATTCCATTATAGCCACTACTTCACAGCATTACATCGCAAGATCCCATTCCATTATAGCCACTACTTCACAGCATTACATCGCAAGATCCCATTCCATTATAGCCACTACTTCACAGCATTACATCGCAAGATCCCATTCCATTATAGCCACTACTTCACAGCATTACATCGCAAGATCCCATTCCATTATAGCCACTACTTCACAGCATTACATCGCAAGATCCCATTCCATTATAGCCACTACTTCACAGCATTACATCGCAAGATCCCATTCCATTATAGCCACTACTTCACAGCATTACATCGCAAGATCCCATTCCATTATAGCCACTACTTCACAGCATTACATCGCAAGATCCCATTCCATTATAGCCACTACTTCACAGCATTACATCGCAAGATCCCATTCCATTATAGCCACTACTTCACGGCATTACATCGCAAGATCCCATTCCATTATAGCCACTACTTCATGGCATTACATCGCAAGATCCCATTCCATTATAGCCACTACTTCACAGCATTACATCGCAAGATCCCATTCCATTATAGCCACTACTAAGACTAACCATGCATTTTCTTGCACCCACTATGTTCTAAATTCGCGTTTTGATACAGTTTTACGTTTGTAGGGACTATTAGTCATATCACTAAACTGAAGGTGTTTCAGTACTTTCATGGTTGGAAATTGTCTGGGCCGAATCATATTCTTGGGTTTCAGGATTTGCAGAATTATTCTGCTTGGAAACTAAACCTATTTCAGTAGCGGGCATTTCCCGACATATGACGTACTTACTTATCTGTATCATCTGAACGTATTTCGTTGTACATAATTGTAACAAGTAAAAGTGTCTCGTCAATGAACAAGTACTCGGTGATCTTGTACATTTTATCCCCGCAGAAAGGTCCATATAATCTGCTGTCAAATATTGTTACGTCACAGAAAACACATTCAATGATTCTCATTGCGTCTCTGGCCATTTCATTGCATCAAAACCGCAAGAAACACACAGTGAGAAAATACTGCATTATCAAATTCTGGTATGCAGAAATATCTGTGCTAATCAGTTGTAGGATTAAAGACCGCCATTTAATCCAATTATCCGTAATTAAAATGTCATCAATTTCTCAACACCCCATGCAATCAAGTGCCAAACTGCTGATTTCCAATAAACAAACGGTTATCATCATCGCACACGTGACAGCACACGACCTTCACTTTCATGGATTTTCGGCCGATTATGTTTCTTGAACAAAGTTATTTTGCCGATATTTATGACATGCGCCAAGGATTTTTCGTCAACTGAAGATTTTTGGAGCCATATTTAATTTTTATGCGCATTTGACGACAAATGCGACCGACAGCGGGAACCCTGCTACAAACTGTCGAATGTGAAAGTAGGATTTCATATAACGTTCATACATGTGTTTGGGTTGTTTTTTGGGTTTTTGTGTGTTGTATTGTCGTTTAGAGAAAGTTTAAATCAGATTAGTCTAAAAATAAATATTCATAGGCACAAATGAGAGATATAGCGATAAATCGTGTTTATTGTATAATGCATGGATGTTGACCCTATTTACATTATTTTATTATGTCAAGAAACGTTGTATACGTTTGTTTATTAGTTAAAAATAAGTTTTTGAGGCAAATATTTGGGGAACAGTTGCACCATATAAATTACATTATAATCAAACCTGCATTAGTGGTCACCTCCATTAAGCAGTCAGCCTGTATTAAGCAGCCAGTATCCAGATTCCCAATATGTTGTTTTATTATACATTTCACCTCTATTAAAGCAGCATTACATCGTAATAAAGGATGTTTTGGGTAAAATATAAATACTAATGTGTGTGTGTTTACAAAAATCGAAATTGTCGCTCAGAAACGATAAATTTAAACCGTCGTATACGCAAATTTGTTTATCAACACACAAAATGTCAACACACACAGCGCGCATGCATGAAACAACAGAGGATGTAGAAAACAACGTATATATTTTGAACATGAAAGACTATCTTGCTCTAATGTCGGACCCCTCGCGGGGATGTAGAAATGTCCCTAAAAGACTTAGCTAATAGGAGGTATGAATCAACATATCAAGTAATTGAATTTAAAAAGACAACGTGGGACAAATGGTGACATTCCGAATGTAAACAAGTGCGGAAGATGCGTTCCGGTTGTAAACAAGTGCGTGACCGATCGACTCGGAAAGTCCTACTTTCGGTTTCGAGTTTGTTTTATTGCAAAAAAACACTGTTTACCAAATGAACATAAGCATACAAAGTATAATGTTAGAATGTGTAGCAACATTGCTACCCATACGTAACAATTGAATTTTTCAAATATCTTTTATTTCATACGATGTAATAATACTTTAAGCAGCCACCTATGCTAAGCAGCCACATTCTGTGCTTCCCTTGGCTGGCTTCTTAACACAGGTTTCACTGTATGCAGAAATTTGAATTTTCACCGATATAGTGTCGCTTTAAGCACCAGAGAAATTCAGTGTATACAATACACCTGGCTACATGTAAGTGTCCTGGATATATTCTATATTGAAATCTCTTCTCCGTGATCTCAAACTAGGGAGAATTGAAACAGCTCAGGTCTCAGGGAGAACCACAATAATAACATCTCCCAAATCACCTAGCTTGAGCCCTACAGCAGCCATTTTGAAATTGTTTGGTGACTTGACATGAAATATTTACTATGAACTATTGTACTATAGCATTGGATATCTAAAATATGGAAAATAACATGGTCAGCCAAGTGTTTTAGCTCCACTATCCAAATAGCATAGAGCCTGATCAGACGGCATGTTCTGTGCCATCTGATCTGGCTCTATGTTGTTTGTAAAAGAGATTTTATTTGCTGCTAGCGTGCAAAGGGTTAATAGACTATTTTTCTGGATAAACAGGATATGAACCACATGTCGGGTTCCGGTGCGGAGGCAGACACAGAGGGTCAGGGGTCACAGATGGAGTTTAGGAAGACCCCTGCTGTAGACACGGACACACAAGCAGCAGATACACAGCTTATAGAGAAAGAGCAGGCAGCTGTGGCAGATATCGCAACAGAAGTATCAGCTCTGGTATTGACTTTTACTTGATTTCTTTTTGTTAATCGACAAATTGGTTCGTATTCATAGGCTCCACTCCAAGTCCACCTCGATAGATAAGAGCTATATATATATATATATATAAGAGGAGTATGTGTTTACGTTTATTTATCGTCGCTACCGGTTGTCCATATGAGCGGCGCCTCCTGAAGAGATTAATTAGTCATTTTTGATTTTTGGAGGATAGTGCAATGATACAGACAGAGACCCATTCCAGAATATCCTCTGGTTCTTTTACGTGCACGGTGTAAAGCATCGACACAAGACCTCGGTTTAACATCCCATCTGAAAGACTTAATTTTATTAGGGTCAGACGGGGGATCGACGATCCCTGGATTATCATTCCAGCGTGTTACCACTGGACTACAGATCCTGTCTGTATAGTGCGGAGGATTAAAAGAATCTTTCATATATGCACTGCGACAAGTCAGAACACTCATTCCAATGAAGACTAATCAATGTTACCACAACTTTACAGTGTACAAACAGTAGATCAAAGGGGTAAGGATCAAACACATATCTGCTAATGGCAACTACCCACCAGTTATACAAATTCCTTTATCTATGAAGAATTGGGAAGGAGCACTATTACTAACCATAGCAAATTGCATATGATTAAATACTGGTTTAAAATTTTGAAGTCAAATGACACAAGATATATAAAAAATATGTGTCATGATAAGAGATATAGATAATAGACCAGATAAGATAACTGGGCAAAATCAATAAAACGTATTTTGGAAAATTTAGGTTTCCATCATGTTTGGCTTAATCAAGGGGTAGAAAATGAAATATTATTTATTGCATTGTTGAAACAAAGACTTAGAGATACATATATACAGTACTGGAACACCTCAATTGATGAATCATCCAGAGCTACAACATATAAACTTTTCTCCGATTTGGATTCAAGGACTATTTAGACAAAATTAAAATTAGAAAATTCAGAATTGCATTAACTAGATTAAGACTGTCAGCACATAGATTATCAATTGAAACAGCAAGATGGCATAAACCAAATACCTAGAAATGAAAGTGCCTATTATGTAACTCAATCGAAGACGAATTCCATTTTATATTGGAATGTAAGAATTATAATGACATCAGAAAGAAATATATCAACAAACACATTTGGAAGAATCCAAACATTCCCAAAGTTATTGAACTTCTAGCAACAGACAATGTTAATACACTGAAGAAGTTATCTACTTTTGTCTTTAACCCATTCAACACCAAGTAACTCACATGGACTGGTCCATGATATTCATAAACCAATAAATGAATCAGAAAATCACATTTGGACAAGTTCATTTATCAAAATGGGTAATTATGTCTAAAAATAGTCATATCACTGGCAAAAAGTGCAGATCCTGATGAGACGGCTCGTCACGAGCCGGCTCATCTGGATCTACACTTTTTGTAAGCCTATTTAGAGGTCTGTGGTGTTGAAAGGGTTAAATCTTTTGAAATAAGAAATCACATTTATTATTAATCAGCACTTTACTCCTCGTAATGATCATCATGTAATATTATGTATTTCTGAACTGTTCACAAATTGTTAAAACCTTGATGAGATAGCTTCATGTTTATAGCATTTTGGAATATTGCACATTCGAAGATGTTGTAAGAATATGTACAGCCATTTCCTTTGATGATGATTAAGTGTGATACTATAAACCACCATTGACGTACAGATAAATGAGATGTATATACTATACCCCAACGATAACGTGATTCCCGCGAAAAAGATAGCACCGGCTAATATTATTATAACGGGTAAAAAGAAGTTTATTATCATTTATGTATGCATTACTTGGCACACAGGATTATTTATTACACCCTACGGCCTACGTACGTATTGATTTGGCTTATTCCAAACCTATTTATAGTAATGCTTGTAAATAACACGTTATTGTTGGGCCATAGTATTAATGTAATTGTTTATTATTACAAAACTGTTATATGGGTTTATGACCTTTTGTTCGATGATTGAGCTTATTTACCCTCGCCTCCGGCGAACCATATGGGCAAGCGAACCTTTTGTTCAATAAAATTGGTCAATAAAATCTACCGTATCTATACTCAGTGCAAAGTGCAATTTGCACAACTTGTGAATGAAATGTAGAAATATCATACCACGATTTTCACAATTAAAAAAGTACCTGTCTATAAGAATAACCATAGAAAAAGAAAAAGGAATGATAAATTAGAAAAACGTAATATTAAATCGTCCAATTTTTAATAAGGAGCAAAAATTTAAAATATACAAAAAAATCTTTCAACGGAGCAGAGCAATAGAAACGACCAAACATCCTTTTTCCCCCCAAAAAAAATCTCTTTCTATCTCAAACAAAATTCTTGAGCATAGATACGTTGTTTGGTGCAACTAGCATTTATCAACTAGCTGATACGGAACATTTTCATTCTATTTTTCAAACGTATATAAAAGACCATTAGAGAGACATTATTATGTTTCATACTGCTAGGTATGTATGCTTTGGTTACAGGGTTACCCATCATGGGCCTCAAAAATAAATTGTGAAAAACATGGGCACCCACAATTGGTAAACAAACTGCCTTCGTGGTCGAGTGGTTACGGTCGTTGACTTGTATACCACTGTAACCTATCATCTCTGATGGTCACGGGTTCGAGCCCCGCTCAGACCGTGTCTCATTTATATAAAAAATAGTCGGCAGTTTCTTACGGAGGTTTGTGCACCATGTACTGGTTAACCGCTGGAGCCTGCCCAGGAAAGGTGGTGTTAGGTAAACTGCCCGTCGCTCAAATGGGAAACCGGTAGCGACGTTAAATAAACTTAAATAAAAAAAATAAAAAAATTAGTAAAAAATGGAATGTTGTCACTTTTAAGACAGTACACAAGGAATCATCCCATGGCATAATTGGCTAATAAAAAGCTTATTGAATGTATTGTATGTATAGGTAGGATTTATTTGTATTATAAATGCACGAAATACTACAACATATGACATGTAATATCTAGTTATTATAATACAACATGCACACAGTTGTCTACATTTAACTGTATCACAGTTGTGTCTACATTTCACTGTATCACAGTTGTGTCTATATTTCACTGTATCACAGTTGTGTCTACATTTAACTGTATCACAGTTGTGTCTACATTTAACTGTATCACAGTTGTCTACATTTTACTGTATCACAGTTGTCTCTACATATAACTGTATCACAGTTGTCTACATTTTACTGTATCACATTTGTGTCTACATTTAACCGTATCACAGTTGTGTCCACATTTAATTGTATCACAGCTGTGTCTACATTTAACTGTTTCACAGTTGTGTCTACATTTAACTGTATCACAGTTGTGTCTACATTTAACTGTATCACAGTTGTCTCTACATATAACTGTATCACAGTTGTCTACATTTTACTGTATCACAGTTGTGTCTACATTTAACTGTATCACAGTTGTCTACATTTAACTGTATCACAGTTGTGTCTACATTTAACTGTATCACAGTTGTGTCTACATTTAACTGTATCACAGTTGTCTACATTTAACTGTATCACAGTTGTCTCCATTTAACTGTATCACAGTTGTGTCTACATTTAACTGTATCACAGTTGTGTCTACATTTAACTGTATCACAGTTGTGTCTACATTTAACTGTATCACAGTTGTCTACATTTAACTGTATCACAGTTGTGTCTACATTTAACTGTATCACAGTTGTCTACATTTAACTGTATCACAGTTGTCTACATTTAACTGTATCACAGTTGTCTACATTTAACTGTATCACAGTTGTGTCCACATTTAACTGTATCACAGTTGTGTCCACATTTAACTGTATCACAGTTGTCTACATTTGTGTCTACATTTAACTGTTTTGTGTTTTGTTAATTATGTCTTACTATTTATTCACTTTATA
Organism: Archivesica marissinica; assembly: GCA_014843695.1. NCBI lineage: Eukaryota > Metazoa > Mollusca > Bivalvia > Venerida > Vesicomyidae > Archivesica > Archivesica marissinica. The sequence continues at coordinate 1,606,017 of CM026394.1, forward strand.
TTACATATATATTTCATAAGGTTACTTTATGTTGAATTTCATGTGATTTCATATTAACGTGTGGAAGTACTGGTAAAATACCGGTAGTCATAAGTACTGACCATTTTGCTTCATTGCTTGAGTAAGTATGAGTATTCGTACTGATAATTCCAAGATGAGTTCTGAGTCCTGCCGAGTACTTGAACATTGATACTCGATTAAATGGGAGTAGCACATCACTGACTGGTGTCGTATTTCACTACGTAGAGTCGAGCCCAGATACAGAAGACGGTGAAAGACTTGGAGATGTTATCTATTGTGGCAGGGGCAGCCCCGAAGAGTATGGACGAAGCAGCCAAGAAGAGGTATCAGTTCTGGGAAACACAACCTGTGCCACGACTGAGTAAGTAACAGTTCTGAGAAACACAACCTGTGCCACGACTGAGTAAGTAACAGTTCTGAGAAACACAACCTGTGCCTCGACTGAGTAAGTATCAGTTCTGAGAAACACGACCTGTGCCACGACTGAGTAAGTAACAGTTCTGAGAAGCACAACATGTCACACGACTGAGTAAATAGCAGTTCTGAGAAACACAACCTGTGACATGACTGAGTAAGTAACAGTTCTGAGAAACACAACCTGTGCCACGACTGAGTATGTATCAGTTCTGGGAAACACAACCTGTCACATGACTGAGTAAGTAACAGTTCTGAGAAACACAACCTGTGCCACGACTGAGTATGTATCAGTTCTGGGAAACACAACCTGTCACATGACTGAGTAAGTAACAGTTCTGAGAAACACAACCTGTGCCACGACTGAGTATGTATCAGTTCTGGGAAACACAACCTGTCACATGACTGAGTAAGTAACAGTTCTGAGAAACACAACCTGTGCCACGACTGAGTATGTATCAGTTCTGGGAAACACAACCTGTCACATGACTGAGTAAGTAACAGTTCTGAGAAACACAACCTGTGCCACGACTGAGTATGTATCAGTTCTGGGAAACACAACCTGTCACATGACTGAGTAAGTAACAGTTCTGAGAAACACAACCTGTGCCACGACTGAGTATGTATCAGTTCTGGGAAACACAACCTGCCACATGACTGAGTAAGTAACAGTTCTGAGAAACACAACCTGTGCCACGACTGAGTATGTATCAGTTCTGGGAAACACAACCTGTGCCACGACTGAGTAAGTAACAGTTCTGGGAAACGCGCTTACAACATGTGTTTAATCACTCTTGAGAGCTTTATTGCTGGTGGAATCCACCATCGCCGTGATGGAGAGAGAAGAGGCAATGTGGATTTAAATGTCTTGCCTAAGGACACAAACCCGCCCAAACCCACAAGCAACCACTCAGTTACGAGGTAGACGCTTGAACTGTTCATCACAATGACATATCCAGGTTATGTTTACTTTCTGGATATATATTCTCACGGTCATGGGTTTACCACTTTATGTGCAGAACTTTGTCCTCAATGTGTTTATATTTCATATGATGTAATGAAGTTTTAGATTTGTAGTAAAGAATATTTGCGAAAAACAGAAACATATCTCTTGTGGGTTGGGGGGGAGTGAGGTGAATTTGCATATTTGTCTATAACATATAATTGTGAACCATTGAACTTTATTATAAAAAAATGTTGTATATATAAAAGCTATGAATACAAGGCTGTTATCAGCTTTTCCAAGCAGCTACGAAAGTCCACATTTTTTTCCAGCATTGTTTCATTTATATATTTAGTTTATACAAAGTTATTTAGCTTGATTGTGAAACAAGTTCTTACAACTTATATTAATCACGTTCGAGACCTCATTCCTGATGAAATCCATCACCACGAGAGAGAGAAAGAGAGAGAGAGAGAGAGAGAAAGAAAGAAAGAAAGAGAAGAAGCAACGTGGAATTTAAATGCCTTTCCTAAGGGCACAATCGTAATGGCTCCAGCAGAGCTCGAACTCCGGGCCTTTCGCACCTGAAGCGAACCCGATAGCACTGCGCTATCACAACTTCCATTTATATATTTCTGGGTTAATTGGCATTACTAGGATATGGTATGTGAAATTGGATATTTTCTAACTTCATTTTAATCTACAGTGAATGTATTGCAGGGATCATTCTAGAGGGCGATGTGGGCGAAATTGTCGCCCTAGGGACCCTGGCTTCGCCCTCTGAGGGGCCCCACTTCTCCCTAAAAAAAAAATATTTAAATTTTGTTGTTGGTTTTTACGATTTTCAAACAAAATTGTGTCTAGTAAGATACACTGGCCCATTATAAAGCACTCATTCTATTCAAATGTTGTATTTAATGGTTGTACTGTGCATTTTAACCCTATTTTGCAGAAGTATATTAAATAACACCATTTAATGATGCGATCATGCGCTTTCTCACTTCTCCCAAAAATTCTGACCTAGAATGAACCCTGCATTGATTGTGTGATGTTGATATATGTATTTATACTCGTGCAGATGAAAAGGTACTTGGAAATGAAGAGATAGAACAAGACAAACCAACAGAAGAAATCCGTCAGGAATCCTACTCATTACCTCAAGGGTTTAGATGGGACACTTTAGACATTCGGGACCCTCTTATAGTAAGTTTTCTGCACCAACTTGTAGAACACTGTAGTTGCTAGGCGATGTCACCGTGCCAGTGTGGGTTCACATACGGGACCCTCTTATAGTAAGTTTTCTGCAATGACTCGTAAAACATTAGTTGCTAGGCGATGTCACCTTGGCGGTGTACCACTTTAGACCCATGAATGACCCGGTCTTAGTAAGTCTTGTACCACTTTAGACCCATGAATGACCCGGTCTTAGTAAGTCTTGTACCACTTTAGACCCATGAATGACCCGGTCTTAGTAAGTCTTGTACCACTTTAGACCCATGAATGACCCGGTCGTAGTAAGTCTTGTACCACTGTAGACCCACAAATGACCCAGTTGTGACATTGGACATTTCATCATGTCTGCTACACAAATTCACTATTTCAACTTCACAAATGCACAAACGGTTCAAATCAGACTCGGGTGTGGAATGATTTCATGTGATGAAGCTATCCAGCTGGCTTGCGGTAGGTCAGTGGATCTACCCAGGCTCCGTCAGTGCCTGCAATACTGCTCGACGTGCTACACAGGGTCTAACTCCACCAATAATAGCTGGAAGTTTAACAAATGCATGATTTCAGTTTCTTGATTTCATGATTTCAACTTCACAAATTCCAACATCGTGAACTGATGGCAGTAGTGAATGTGATCACCTATCATTTGTGCATTTCTCTCTTGCTTCTAATCTTGTTTCACCTAGTTCATTCAGGGATTATTTTAGAGGGCGATGTGGGCGAAATAGTCGCCCTAGGGACCATGACTTTGCCCTCTTTCTCCCTTAAATATTTTTTTTTTTTTACAATTTTCATACAAAACTTTGGCCAGTAAGATACATTATAAAGCGCTACTTCTATTCAAATGTTGTATTTAATGGTCATACTGTGTGCATTTTAACCGTATTTTGTTGACATTTATTAAATAGCATCATCTAAAGACGCGATCGCGCGCTTTCTCACTTCTCTCAAAAATTCTGAGCTAGAATGAACGCTGAGTTATGTATTTTATTTAAATGATAGAATTAAAATCTCAAATATTTGTTTGTTTTCGTTATACAGTCAAACCTGTCTATAAAGGCCACCCTCGTGAAAGTCAAAAAGTGACCTTTGTTGGCACGTGGCCTCTCAATAGAGGGTTAAAATGCATTGAAAATGGCTCAACAGGAGAGAAAAATGGTGGTCTTTAGAGACACGTTTTTCATATGCGGCCTTTATTCGGAGGTGGCCTTTAGCACATGTTTGACATGTGCATAAAAATAAAAGAAATATAGAAAGCACGATCACATTTCTTTTCCTCATCAATACATTTCCAATCGGTTTCAAATCGTCATGGCAATAACAAAATGGCGTATAAACCTGTGTACGCAACATCAATATTGTGACCACATCAAATAATGTTTAATTTTGGCGAAAAAACGTCGATGAAATAACGTTCTTTGACTAACCTACCTAAACTAAGGAATTGCACAAATTTTAACATCATTTTGCTCTTTCCTTGATAAATTGAAACCGGATGGCATTAGATTGGCTTTAACATACGTATTCCACTATATATATTCACAAAACAATACACGTACAATCAATAGCATAAATCAAAGAAGTAAGTATATAGGAAAGGATCCCCAGGAAAGGTGTTGTTAGGTAAACTGCCCGCCGGCGATATAGCCCGAAATGGTGCTGATGCAGGCGTAAAACCAGAAATAAAAATATAAATAAATACAGGAAAGGGTTAAAACTAGGGATGGCAACGAATGTTCGAATATTCGTTCGAACGTCCGAATATTCGAATATTAAAACCATATTCGAATATTAAAAAAGAAATTCAAATCAAATTTTAATCAATTGCAGTTAAATATTAACTTAAAAGGATATATATGTTTGTTTAAATTTCAATCAATTAAGTTTCGAAAACAAAGAATGACCCAATGCGTGCCCGAAGGTACGAAATGTCATCGCGATTTGGCTCCAAATAACAAAGGAGGGTGGTGACATGTTGTTCACACCTTACAGGGGTCACTAATTGATTAATGCAGTCTATTTGACGGGACACAAACTGAGAAGCATTTGTTTTACAGGTACTAACTGTAGTGGAAATCGAAAGTTGGAGAAATTTGCGAATATTCAAATATTCGTTCGGAAGATCATCCGAATATTCGAATATCACAATCGCCATTCGTTGCCATCCCTAGTTACAACGGAAGCAGAGCGTATATAGTTACTCTCCTTAGCATCATTATATTGGTGTTTTGACCCATGTGATCTCGTTTTATATTTGAATTCTTGTTGGGAGAAGATTTTAAAGATTTAATTATATAAATATATACCCATGGTTCATTCTATGTCAGAATTTTCGGGAGAAGTTAGAAAGCGCGTGATCGCGTTGTCCTTAAGTGGTGTTATTTAAATCAATTTCAACAAAATATGGTTACAATGCACAGTATGACCATTAAATACAACATATGGTTACAATGCACAGTATGACCATTAAATACAACATATGGTTACAATGCACAGTATGACCATTAAATACAACATATGGTTACAATGCACAGTATGACCATTAAATACAACATATGGTTACAATGCACAGTATGACCATTAAATACAACATATGGTTACAATGCACAGTATGACCATTAAATACAACATATGGTTACAATGCACAGTATGACCATTAAATACAACATATGGTTACAATGCACAGTATGACCATTAAATACAACATATGGTTACAATGCACAGTATGACCATTAAATACAACATATGGTTACAATGCACAGTATGACCATTAAATACAACATATGGTTACAATGCACAGTATGACCATTAAATACAACATATGGTTACAATGCACAGTATGACCATTAAATACAACATATGGTTACAATGCACAGTATGACCATTAAATACACCATATGGTTACAATGCACAGTATGACCATTAAATACACCATATGGTTACAATGCACAGTATGACCGTTAAATACAACATATGGTTACAATGCACAGTATGACCGTTAAATACACCATATGGTTACAATGCACAGTATGACCATTAAATACAACATATGGTTACAATGCACAGTATGACCATTAAATACAACATATGGTTACAATGCACAGTATGACCGTTAAATACAACATATGGTTACAGTGCACAGTATGACCATTAAATACAACATATGGTTACAGTGCACAGTATGACCATTAAATACAACATTTGAATAGAAGTAGTGCTTTATAATGGGCCAGTGTATCTTACTGGCCAAAATTTTGTATTAAAATTGTAAAAAACATTTTTTTTAACGAGAAGTGGGACCCCCAGAGGACACAGTCAGGGTCCCTAGGGCGACTATTTTGCCCACATTGCCCTCTAAACTGATCCCTGTATAACATATCTGTATACATTTAATTATGTTTGTCACTTTCAGTTGAAGGAACTGTACACATTGTTAAATGTAAATTATGTATGGTACATGTTTGCCACGTTCAGTTGAAGGAACTGTACACATTGTTAAATGTAAATTATGTATGGTACATGTTTGCCACTTTCAGTTGAAGGAACTGTACACATTGTTAAATGTAAATTACGTATGGTACATGTTTGCCACTTTCAGTTGAAGGAACTGTACACATTGTTAAATGAGAATTATGTAGAAGACGACGACAATATGTTCAGATTTGACTATTCACCGGAATTCTTGCAATGGTAGGTTGTATGCATTACTAAATGTGAATTTCATAGTAGACTCAACAGAATGCTAGGACATGTTTGAACCGGGAAGGCTAGGACGTGTTTGACCCCGGAATGCTAGGACATGTTTGATGGTGTGATTCTTTCATAGTAAACTCCTCGGAATGCTAGGACATGTTTGACACTGGAATGCTAGGACGTGTTTAACACCGGAATGCTAGGACGTGTTTGATTGTGAGATTTTTTGATAGTAAACTCCCCGGAATGCTAGGACAAGTTTGACACCAGAATGCTAGGACATGTTTGATTGTGTGATTCTTTCATAGTAGACAACCCGAATGCTAGGACGTGTTTGACCCCGGAATGCTAGGACGTGTTTGATTGTGTGATTCTTTCATAGTAGACAACCCGAATGCTAGGACGTGTTTGACCCCGGAATGCTAGGACGTGTTTGATGGTGTGATTCTTTCATAGTAGACTCCCCGGAATGCTAGGACGTGTTTGACCCAGGAATGCTAGGACGTGTTTGACCCCGGAATGCTAGGACGTGTTTGATGGTGTGACAAAAATAGATATGATCTTCAAATTAATTTCGCTTTCTTTAAAGATAGTGTACCGTCCATGTTTGCCTATAAGGCGATCTTGCCTATGAGATGACCCCCTCATACTTTTGTCCTGAAATCTGCACTCGCATATAAGACGGGTTGATAAAATGGACCCCAGACCATGTGTACATTGCATGTTTGGCCGGGTACAAGTTGAAGAAATGTTTAGTGTCGGAGTGCTTTCTTTTCTAAACGTAGTTATGGATACCATTTAACAAACATTGTTTAGCACTCGCTTATAAGACGGGTAGTCACTTTGAGGCCATAATCTGGTGGTAAAAAACTCGTCTTATTGGCGAGTATGTATGGTAATGGGGTGGACATTTGTGGGTTAATGCGACAAACAGCATTAATGCGACAAACAATCTTCACCCCTCCTCGCTTTTCATGTAGGACATCGTGGGGGACAAGGAGTATTGTCCTCCCGTATGTCCCTGTATCTGGAGACACTGAGAGTTTATCTAGGGGAATTCTATCTTGGTTTACAACACCTGTGATCAAGGATACGGTTACATGTATAGTGTGTACAGAGTATTGTCCCCCCCGTATGTCCCTGTATCTGGAGACACTGAGAGTTTATCTAGGGGAATTCTATCTTTGTTTACAACACCTGTGATCAAGGATACGGTTACATGTATAGTATGTACAGAGTATTGTCCCTGTATCTGGAGACACTGAGAGTTTATCTAGGGGAATTCTACCTTGGTTTACAACACCTGTGATCAAGGATACGGTTACATGTATAGTATGTACAGAGTATTGTCCCTGTATCTGGAGACACTGAGAGTTTATCTAGGGGAATTCTATCTTTGTTTACAACACCTGTGATCAAGGATACGGTTACATGTATAGTATGTACAGAGTATTGTCCCTGTATCTGGAGACACTGAGAGTTTATCTAGGGGAATTCTACCTTGGTTTACAACACCTGTGATCAAGGATACGGTTACATGTATAGTATGTACAGAGTATTGTCCCTGTATCTGGAGACACTGAGAGTTTATCTAGGGGAATTCTACCTTGGTTTACAACACCTGTGATCAAGGATACGGTTACATGTATAGTATGTACGGAGTGTTGGCCCCCCGTATGTCCCTGTATCTGTAGACACTGAGAGTTTATCTAGGGGAATTCTACCTTGGTTTACAACACCTGTGATCAATCATACGGTTACATGTATAGTATGTACGGAGTATTGTCCCCTGTATCTGGAGACACTGAGAGTTTATCTAGAGGAATTCTACCTTGGTTTACAACACCTGTGATCAAGCATACGGTTACATGTACTGTTACTAAAATTAGGAAACGGTTTCCATGCAGCTTGATGATTCGTCATGGGATTATTAAAACTTGCCTCGAGGGATCACCACGACGACAGTTTGCTGCAGTTAGGATTTAAAAATGGTTTGCCTTGTTGCTCTAAGTATTTAATCTAGATCATAGACTTCTGGACCTCGATGGCCGAGTGGTTACGGTCGTTGACTTCAAATCACTTACCCCTCACCGCCGTAGTATCAAATCTCACTGGGGGTGTTGAAATCTTTCATGTAAAGAAGCTATCCCTCGGGCTTGTGGGGGTCAGTGGTTCTACCAGGGTGCCTGTCCGTGGCTGAAGCATGAAATGTTGCTCGAACTGAGATCTTCCGTCACTGATAATAGCTGGACAGTCAATATGCGACTTTAATCTCATTAGCAAATTAACAAAGACCATAAGTTTCACCTACATTGTATGTTGTACCAACTGTGTAGAATCTGTACATTAGCTCTATGTGTTCTGCGTTTCAGGGCCCTGCAGCCACCTGGGTGGTTGAAGGATTGGCACTGTGGTGTTCGTGTTAATAAGAGCAGTAAATTAGTGGGATTCATAAGTGCTGTGCCTGCTCACGTCAAAATATATGACAAGTAAGTTGCTTTTCTTTATGTGCTGTGCATTAGTATGAGTTGTTGGAACTTTTTTCACAATCGAGATAAAATAAATTTTATAATCTAAATAAGTACCCATACATTATACATGGACTTTATGATAAATACTCTTACATTATACATGGACTTTATGATAAATACACTTACATTATACATGGACTTTATGATAAGTACACTTACATTATACATGGACTTTATGATAAGTACACTTACATTATACATGGACTTTATGATAAGTACTCTTACATTATACATGGACTTTATGATAAGTACCCTTACATTATACATGGACTTTATGATAAGTACACTTACATTATACATGGACTTTATGATAAATACCCTTACATTATACATGGACTTTATGATAAGTACTCTTACATTATACATGGACTTTATGATAAATACACTTACATTATACATGGACTTTATGATAAGTACACTTACATTATACATGGACTTTATGATAAGTACACTTACATTATACATGGACTTTATGATAAATACACTTACATTATACATGGACTTTATGATAAGTACACTTACATTATACATGGACTTTATGATAAGTACACTTACATTATACATGGACTTTATGATAAGTACACTTACATTATACATGGACTTTATGATAAGTACACTTACATTATACATGGACTTTATGATAAGTACTCTTACATTATACCTGGACTTTATGATAAATACACTTACATTATACATGGACTTTATGATAAGTACCCTTACATTATACATGGACTTTATGATAAATACACTTACATTATACATGGACTTTATGATAAGTACACTTACATTATACATGGACTTTATGATAAGTACACTTACATTATACATGGACTTTATGATAAGTACACTTACATTATACATGGACTTTATGATAAATACTCTTACATTATACATGGACTTTATGATAAATACACTTACATTATACATGGACTTTATGATAAATACACTTACATTATACCTGGACTTTATGATAAGTACACTTACATTATACATGGACTTTATGATAAATACCCTTACATTATACATGGACTTTATGATAAGTACACTTACATTATACATGGACTTTATGATAAATACACTTACATTATACATGGACTTTATGATAAGTACCCTTACATTATACATGGACTTTATGATAAGTACACTTACATTATACATGGACTTTATGATAAATACACTTACATTATACATGGACTTTATGATAAGTACACTTACATTATACATGGACTTTATGATAAATATCTTACATTATACATGGACTTTATGATAAGTACACTTACATTATACATGGGCCTTTCGATTAAGTGCACTTGTATACACTGTACTTTTGATGGTCACTTGATAGGCTGTTATTTATATGAAAAGTGGTTTAGGGGTTACCTACTTTAACTGGACTTGTTGTAGTAACTGCATATACATTGCGTTGTACATACATTATACATGGACTTTATGATAAGTACCCTTACATTATACATGGACTTTATGATAAGTACTCTTACATTATACATGGACTTTATGATAAATACACTTACATTATACATGGACTTTATGATAAATACTCTTACATTATACATGGACTTTATGATAAGTACACTTACATTATACATGGACTTTATGATAAGTACACTTACATTATACATGGACTTTATGATAAGTACCCTTACATTATACATGGACTTTATGATAAATACACTTACATTATACATGGACTTTATGATAAGTACACTTACATTATACATGGACTTTATGATAAATACTCTTACATTATACATGGACTTTATGATAAGTACACTTACATTATACATGGACTTTATGATAAATACTCTTACATTATACATGGACTTTATGATAAGTACCCTTACATTATACATGGACTTTATGATAAATACCTTACATTATACATTGCTTTATGATAGTACCTTAATTATACTGGACTTTATGATAATACCTTACATTATACATGGACTTTATGAAAATACACTTACATTATACATGGACTTTATGATAAGTACACTTACATTATACATGGACTTTATGATAAGTACCTTACATTATCAGGACTTTATGATAAATACACTTACATTATACATGGACTTATGATAGTACACTTACATTATACATGGACTTTATGATAAGTACCCTTACATTATACATGGACTTTATGATAAGTACTCTTACATTATACATGGACTTTATGATAAATACTCTTACATTATACATGGACTTTATGATAAGTACCCTTACATTATACATGGACTTTATGATAAATACACTTACATTATACATTGGACTTTATGATAAGTACACTTACATTATACATGGACTTTATGATAAGTACTCTTACATTATACATGGACTTTATGATAAATACACTTACATTATACATGGACTTTATGATAAATACACTTACATTATACCTGGACTTTATGATAAGTACACTTACATTATACATGGACTTTATGATAAATACACTTACATTATACATGGACTTTATGATAAATACACTTACATTATTCATGGACTTTATGATAAGTACACTTACATTATACATGGACTTTATGATAAGTACCCTTACATTATACATGGACTTTATGATAAGTACCCTTACATTATACATGGACTTTATGATAAATACACTTACATTATACCTGGACTTTATGATAAGTACACTTACATTATACATGGACTTTATGATAAATTATCTTACATTATACATGGACTTTATGATAAGTACACTTACATTATACATGGGTCCGCCTCCGTGGTCGAGTGGTTAAGGTCGCTGACTTGTATACCACTGTAACCTATCATCACTGATGGTCACGGGTTCGAGCCCCGCTCAGGCCGTGTCTCATTTATATGAAAAAGTTGGCAGTTTCTTACGGAGGTTGGTGCACCCAAGTACTGGTTAACCGCTGGAGCCTGCCCAGGAAAGGTGTTGTTAAGTAAACTGCCCGCCGGCGATATAGCCCAAAATGGTGCTGATGCAGGCGTAAAACCCGAAATATAACATAACATTATACATGGACTTTATGATAAGTACCCTTACATTATACATGGACTTTATGATACGTACTCTTACATTATACATGGACTTTATGATAAATACACTTACATTATATTATACATGGACTTTATGATAAATACTCTTACATTATACATGGACTTTATGATAAATACACTTACATTATACATGGACTTTATGATAAGTACACTTACATTATACATGGACTTTATGATAAGTACCTTTACATTATTCATGGACTTTATGATAAATACACTTACATTATACATGGACTTTATGATAAGTACACTTACATTATACATTATACCTGGACTTTATGATAAGTACACTTACATTATACATGGACTTTATGATAAGTACACTTACATTATACATGGACTTTATGATAAATACTCTTACATTATACATGGACTTTATGATAAGTACCCTTACATTATACCTGGACTTTATGATAAATACACTTACATTATACATGGACTTTATGATAAATACCCTTACATTATACATGGACTTTATGATAAATACCCTTACATTATACATGGACTTTATGATAAGTACCCTTACATTATACATGTACTTTATGATAAATACTCTTACATTATACATGGACTTTATGATAAATACCCTTACATTATACATGGACTTTATGATAAATACCCTTACATTATACCTGGACTTTATGATAAATACCCATACATTATACATGGACTTTATGATAAATACCCTTACATTACATGGACTTTATGATAAATACCCTTCATTATACTGGACTTATGATAAATACCCTTAATATACTGGACTTTATTAATACCTTACATTATACATGGACTTTATGATAAGTACCCTTACATTATACCTGGACTTTATGATAAGTACTCTTACATTATACATGGACTTTATGATACGTACCCTTACATTATACATGGACTTTATGATAAGTGCCCTTACATTATACCTGGACTTTATGATAAGTACACTTACATTATACATGGACTTTATGATAAATACACTTACATTATACATGGACTTTATGATAAATACTCTTACATTATACATGGACTTTATGATAAATACACTTACATTATACATGGACTTTATGATAAATACACTTACATTATACATGGACTTTATGATAAATACACTTACATATACATGGACTTTATGATAAATACACTTACATTATACATGGACTTTATGATAAATACACTTACATTATACATGGACTTTATGATAAATACACTTACATTATACATGGACTTTATGATAAATACCCTTACATTATACATGGACTTTATGATAAATACACTTACATTATACATGGACTTTATGATAAATACACTTACATTATACATGGACTTTATGATAAATACACTTACATTATACATGGACTTTATGATAAGTACACTTACATTATACATGGACTTTATGATAAATACACTTACATTACACATGGACTTTATGATAAGTACCCTTACATTATACATGGACTTTATGATAAATACACTTACATTACACATGGACTTTATGATAAGTACCCTTACATTATACATGGACTTTATGATAAGTACCCTTACATTATACATGGACTTTATGATAAATACTCTTACATTATACATGGACTTTATGATAAGTACTCTTATATTATACATGGACTTTATGATAAATACTGTTACAATATACATGGACTTTATGATAAGTACCCATACATTACACATGCACTTTATGATAAATACGATGATTGTTATAAATTTAGTTACCCACGTTTCTGTACACAATTTTATTACCCACATTGTTATATATATATATATATATACACACACAGGAATATATGAATATCATTTTACACGTTGTAGGAATAAATATATGGTAGAAATCAATTTTCTCTGTGTTCACAAGAAGTTGCGGTCGAAGCGTGTAGCACCGGTACTGATACGAGAAATCACGAGGCGTGTCCATCTAAAGGATCTCTTTCAGGCAGTGTACACGGCCGGAGTGGTGTTGCCTAAACCAGTATCTTGTTGTAGGTGAGTGTATAGTGATGGCGTCTGATGTGATTTATGCGGGTTTGGATATAATCCCCTTTTGATACATTTGAACACATATCCATTCCAAGTTTTACATATGATGCAAATACGTCCAGTCCAAATTCATTGCTATGGCATGCCAGTGTGAGGTCACTTTTGAGTCATTGATTGACAGGTGATTTTTTAACTCTGCATGCTGGGTAAAATGAAGGCTATAAATAGTTAAAATAATTGTAGCAGACGACAATTCATTACTGTATATTTCTTATTTGTAACTGAATTTGTCATGGAAATTCATTAGAATTGTTGTTACGACTCTCGGGTTTTTTCTAGAGTGGAAACAAGGGCAGGGTGGGTCAGAAAAGGGGCAGGGTGGGTCAGAAAAGGGGCAGGATGGGTCAGAAATGGGGCAGGGTGGGTCAGAAATGGGACAGGGTGGGTCAGAAAATGGGCAGGGTGGGATAGAAAAGGGGCAGGGTGGGTCAGAAATGGGACAGGGTGGGTCAGAAAAGAGGCAGGGTGGGTCAGAAAAGGGGCAGGTGGGTCACAAAAGGGGCAGGGTGGGTCACAAAAGGGGCAGAGTCTGTCAGAAAAGTGGCACTGCATTTTGAGCCGCGATGAGGTGCGAGACTGGGTATTTTGGTGTTAGCCCCTAGAAAATGTTGCTACCTTGTGGTGGTTGGTCAAAGAGGCAGTACATATTGGAGAAAAGGGAGGACAGGTTCCAAGTTATATAGGTCTGCTTGCACGGAGGCACTCACCTGTTGAGCCATATATAAAAATGGTTTTAAAAAAATATTGAAACGGCAGAAGGGCGGGGCTAAAAATGGCAGGGCAGAGCGACCTGCCAATTCTGTTCTAGAAAAATACCATTGACACAATTTAATGAATTCCAACGATTTATTGAACCGCTATGATAACTTGAAGATTAACTATTTATTAGGGGCCTCCATTGCCAAGTGGTTTCACTCGTTGACTTCAAATAGTTTGCCCCTCACCGCTGTAGGTTCGAATCCCACTGGGGGTGCCGAATTCCTTCAAGTGAGAAAGCTATCAAGCTGGCTGCGGTAGGTCGGTGGTTCTACCTGTCCATGTCTGAAATACGGGTCTTCCTCCACCAATAATACCAGGAGAGTCGCCATAGAACCTAAACTGTGTTTTTTTAATTTATTTTACGATTGGGAAGCAAGTTTAAACAACTTATACAGGGTTCATTCTAGGACAGAATGTTTGGGAGAAATGGGAAAGCGCGTGATCACTTCCTTAAATGGTGTTCTTTAACATACTTCTGCAAAAAAGGGTTAAAATGCACAGTACAACCATTAAATACAACATTTGAATATAAGGAGTGCTTTATAATGGGCCAGTCTATCTTACTAGACAAAATTTTGTTTTAAAATCATAAAAACCAAAAAATATATTATTTTTTTTAGGGGGGAAGTGGGGCCCCCAGCGGGCCCTCTAGAATGATCCCTGCTTATATATTATTATCTCTCGTTGGCGCTGATGAAAGCGTTAAGCTGTTAAACTCCAAAAACAAACAAACGTGGTTGAGTGGTTACTGTCAGTGACTTGTATACCACTGTAACCTATCATCACTGATGGTCACGGGTTCGAGCCCCGCTCAGACCGTGTCTATTTATATGAAAACGTTCGCAGTTTCTTACGGAGGTTGGTGCACCCAAGTACTGGTTAGCCGCTGGAGCCTGCCCAGGAAAGGTGTTGCTAGGTAAACTGCCCGTCGCTCAAATGGGTAGCAACATTAAATAAACTTATTTATTTATTCAAAGATTTATTTCTCCATGTTTACATTTAAATACTGTGCTTGCCGGTGCTTCAATGCATCTGTGGGTCTGCATCATGTATAGCAGTTGTTGTTGTTACAATTGTGCCCTTAGGCAATGCATTTAAATTCCACGTTGCCTCTTCTCTCCCTTGTGGCGATGGATTCCATCAGGAATGAGGTCTCGAGAGTGATTAATATAAATTGAAAGAACTTGTTTCGCAATCGAGCTAAAAATAAATTTGTATAAACTAAATATATAGAGAGACCTAAAACACCATATACAACCAATTGTCTTTACTGTGAATAACTATTACAATGATAATGCAGAAATAAATTTGTATAAACTATGTTGTTGTTGTTTCAGGTACTGGCACCGATCGTTAAATCCAAAGAAGTTGATAGAGGTGAAGTTCTCGCATCTCACAAGAAATATGACCATGCAGCGCACGCTGAAGCTCTATAAATTACCCGATGTAAGTTTACGCTACCACATTGCATTTATGGTTGGCAGTCTCTGCTGACGGTGTAGTCCGCCTCCGTGGTTGCGGTCGCTGACTTGTATACCACTGTAACCTATCATCACTGATCGTCACGGATTCGAGCCCCGCTCAGACCGTGTCTCATTTATATGAAAAAGTTGGCAGTTTCTTACGGAGGTTGGTGCACCCAAGTACTGGTTAACCGCTGGAGCCTGCCCAGGAAAGGCGTTGTTAGGTAAACTGCCCGCTGGCGATATAGCCCAAAATGGTGCTGATGCAGGCGTAAAACCCGAAATATAACATAAATATAACATAATATAACTGCTGACGGTGTCTGCCTAATTGAGGTGTAATGAGTACGAGTCCCGTTAGGACCATGGTGATTGTGTTGTCAAGCAAAGCACTTGAAGTGCACATTCTGACTTCATGTTGATGGATTCGAGAGCGATTAAATTAATGTGAGAACTAGTTTCGCAATGGAAAAAAGAAATTTCAATAAATTAACTACTTGCTTGAAGGGCATAAAACATTTCCTTCCTGTGTGCCATCCATTTATTTTAGCTCGATTGCGAAACAAGTTCTTAAAACTAATATTAATCACTCTCGAGACCTCATTCCTGATGGAATCCATCGCCTCGAGGGAGAGAGAAGAGGCAATGTGGAATTTAAGTGGCTTGCCTAAGGGCACAATCGTAATGGCTATCCGTGGCCGACTTGTTACGTTTATCGCTGTAGATTCGAATCCCACTATCACCACATTCTTCATTTGAGGGAAGAATTGCAGCTAGCTTGTGGAAGGTTAGTGGTTCTACCCTGAGAAACTACCGAGAACCAAAGGTTCTCTAACATATAAAGCTATAAAACCATGCCATATATACAACTCCCGAGAACCAGGGGTTCTCTAACATATAAAGCTATAAAACCATGCCATATATACAACTCCCGAGAACCAAAGGTTCTCTAACATATAAAGCTATAAAACCATACCATATATACAACTCCTGAGAACCAAGGGTTCTCCAACATATAAAGCTATAAAACCATATATACAACTCCCGAGAACCAAAGGTTCTC
The DNA here is from genome assembly GCA_014843695.1 of Archivesica marissinica. NCBI lineage: Eukaryota > Metazoa > Mollusca > Bivalvia > Venerida > Vesicomyidae > Archivesica > Archivesica marissinica. The sequence continues at coordinate 1,623,237 of CM026394.1, forward strand.
CGACATATAAAGCTATAAAACCATGCCATATATACAACTCCCGAGAACCAAAGGTTCTCTAACATATTAAGCTATAAAACCATACCATATATACAACTCCCATGGTTAGTTTGTTTTATGATGACTGTTGCCTGTAAGACATCCACCATGTGCCCCAAAACACCTGGTTCCTCACAAAGAATTGCTTGTGCACCCTATGTTTGTAAGTTTCAGCCAAGCTAGATTTGCTGGCAATAAGCTTAATCTCTTCAACCATGGCGCACACTACATCAGCTTGTTGCCCCTCCCCCTTTCCGCCTTCCATTTTTGACGGAATTGAGTGTGTATTCATGCAATTTGTTTATACATTTCAGTCTACAAAGACTCGTGGATTCCGCCCATTTTCGCCAAGTGATGTCACTGATACATTCAACCTTCTTTGTAAAGTAAGTGCTGTAGAACGGGTTACTTTTTTGTTGCGGTCGAGTGGTTACGGTCGTCTACTTCAAATCACTTGCCCCTTACCACTGTAGGTGCGAATCCCACTTGGGAGTATCAAATTCTTTCATGAGAGGAAGCTTTTCAGCTGGCTTGCGGACGGTCGGTGGTTCTACCCGGGTGCCAGTCCGTGCCTGAAATATTGCTCAGAGGGGCACCCGGCGTCTACCTCCACCAATAATGTCCGCCATATAACTTAAGTTGTTTATGCGACTGACTTCAAACCCAAAAACAAACTAAGCACGTTGTTGGCTCACCTGAACTTTGCTCGTGATGAGCTATTTGCGAGCGCACTAACCACTGCGCTAATCGGACAGCTATTTGTGTTGGCCAGTCGTCCATATGTACATCCATAATTTCTTTCAAATCTTCCATTTCTCCTGTAAATCCTGCATTGTCTGTTTCAATAACAATTCGTAGGAATGATCCTTGGGTGATAAAAATTGCTCAAATATAGAGAATATATATTCACTGAAACAGATGACAAGAATTCGTACAAATATAGAGAATATATACTCACTGAAACAGATGACAAGAATTCGTACAAATATAGAGAATATATGCTCTCTGAAACAGATGACAAGAATTCGTACAAATATAGAGAATATATACTCACTGAAACAGATGACAAGAATTCGTACAAATATAGAGAATATATACTCCCTGAAACAGATGACAAGAATTCGTACAAATATAGAGAATATATGCTCTCTGAAACAGATGACAAGAATTCGTACAAATATAGAGAATATATACTCACTGAAACAGATGACAAGAATTCGTACAAATATAGAGAATATATGCTCTCTGAAACAGATGACAAGAATTCGTACAAATATAGAGAATATATACTCACTGAAACAGATGACAAGAATTCGTACAAATATAGAGAATATATACTCTCTGAAACAGATGACAAGAATTCGTACAAATATAGAGAATATATGCTCTCTGAAACAGATGACAAGAATTCGTACAAATATAGAGAATATATGCTCTCTGAAACAGATGACAAGAATTCGTACAAATATAGAGAATATATGCTCTCTGAAACAGATGACAAGAATTCGTACAAATATAGAGAATATATGTTCTCTGAAACAGATGACAAGAATTCGTACAAATATAGAGAATATATGCTCTCTGAAACAGATGACAAGAATTCGTACAAATATAGAGAATATTATCACTGAAACAGATGACAAGAATTCGTACAAATATAGAGAATATATACTCACTGAAACAGATGACAAGAATTCGTACAAATATAGAGAATATACTCACTGAAACAGATGACAAGAATTCGTACAAATATAGAGAATATATATTCACTGAAACAGATGACAAGAATTCGTACAAATATAGAGAATATATACTCACTGAAACAGATGACAAGAATTCGTACAAATATAGAGAATATATACTCACTGAAACAGATGACAAGAATTCGTACAAATATAGAGAATATATACTCACTGAAACAGATGACAAGAATTCGTACAAATATAGAGAATATATACTCACTGAAACAGATGACAAGAATTCGTACAAATATAGAGAATATATACTCACTGAAACAGATGACAAGAATTCGTACAAATATAGAGAATATATGCTCCCTGAAACAGATGACAAGAATTCGTACAAATATAGAGAATATATGCTCTCTGAAACAGATGACAAGAATTCGTACAAATATAGAGAATATATACTCGCTGAAACAGATGACAAGAATTCGTACAAATATAGAGAATACCGTATTTAGCTGTGTATAGTGCGCTACCGTGTATAGTGCGCACCCACGATCTGGCACGAAAATCGGCGGAAAAACTGAGTTCCTATGTATACTGCGCACGTGAAAAACGCAATTTTCCAAGTCAAAATTTAACATTTCTCAAAAATCGCTAAAAATTGTGCTCCGTGATTTTTACAACTTATATTAATCACTCGAGATATACCTCATCGAGTAACGGTAACCACTCGGGCACACCTGCTCAAATTTCTCGACACGTTCTCAAACATCTCAACACGTTCTCAAACATGTCAGCAGATGCTCAAACTTCTCAACACGTGAAGCCTACCTAATTAACTGGGACCCATTGTGAAAGGTTTGTCGAAATTAATTATCGCTACAATCAATTGAAATACTGCAGCCAAAAGTTTTTTTATTATGCAATGCATTGTACATTGTACGGCGAAGTACGCGAAAAGTACGGGAAATATTACATACGATAAAACCACGTGATGTTATAAAAATCGCCATTTTTTTTATGCATTTACCGTTTCAATTAAATTCATCAAAGTTTGCCAAAATAAACGAAATATATGCTAATTTTGTGGTCTTATTCATTTGATTTATTTATATAGACTATCGGCAACTGGTTTTAATAGCTAGTTTATAACGATTGTCGAATGTAACAACTTATAGAATGACTGTGGGCCGTTTGGGTCGAATTTCAGTTTTTTCACGAAATTTTGGTCCGGAAAAAAATGTCCTGATGTCTGTACTGGTGTATAATGCGCAGTAGATAAAATGGATGAGGATTTCAGTAAGAAATGTGCGCACTATACACAGCTAAATACGGTATATGCTCTCTGAAACAGATGACAAGAATTCGTACAAATATAGAGAATATATACTCACTGAAACAGATGACAAGAATTCGTACAAATATAGAGAATATATACTCCCTGAAACAGATGACAAGAATTCGTACAAATATAGAGAATATATACTCACTGAAACAGATGACAAGAATTCGTACAAATATAGAGAATATATACTCACTGAAACAGATGACAAGAATTCGTACAAATATAGAGAATATATACTCACTGAAACAGATGACAAGAATTCGTACAAATATAGAGAATATATACTCACTGAAACAGATGACAAGAATTCGTACAAATATAGAGAATATATACTCACTGAAACAGATGACAAGAATTCGTACAAATATAGAGAATATATGCTCTCTGAAACAGATGACAAGAATTCGTACAAATATAGAGAATATATGCTCTCTGAAACAGATGACAAGAATTCGTACAAATATAGAGAATATATGCTCTCTGAAACAGATGACAAGAATTCGTACAAATATAGAGAATATATGCTCTCTGAAACAGATGACAAGAATTCGTACAAATATAGAGAATATATACTCACTGAAACAGATGACAAGAATTCGTACAAATATAGAGAATATATCTCCTGAAACAGATGACAAGAATTCGTACAAATATAGAGAATATATGCTCCTGAAAAGATGACAAGAATTCGTACAAATATAGAGAATATATCTCCTGAAACAGATGACAAGAATTCGTACAAATATAGAGAATATATGCTCTCTGAAACAGATGACAAGAATTCGTACAAATATAGAGAATATATGCTCTCTGAAACAGATGACAAGAATTCGTACAAATATAGAGAATATATGTCCTCTGAAACAGATGACAAGAATTCGTACAAATATAGAGAATATATGCTCTCTGAAACAGATGACAAGAATTCGTACAAATATAGAGTATATATAAATTTAATATAAAAAAAACGAGGTCATTAGCATATCAATTTTATTTAATATTTAGTAATAGTACTAGTGATGTACCAAGTATGAACAAATTCTATTATTGTAAACTTTTTTTTACAAAACTGTAGAGAACGCCTTTAAATAAGTCTCCCCTGAAACCTGTGGTGTAGAATGCTAACTGATGGGGATGTTTGGAATCAGCTTATAGGCTGCCTAGTAATGCAAACATTGATACTGTATTGTAGAATTTGTAATTGTTTTGTAA
>CM026394.1:1628520-1643641 GCA_014843695.1 Archivesica marissinica
CACCTGGTAGACTAGGGTTTAGACATGCTGAGCCCGCCAGTCCCCTGGTAGACTAGTGTTTAGACATACAGAGCCCGCCAGTCCCCTGGTAGACTAGGGTTTAGACATGCTGAGCCCGCCAGTCACCTGGTAGACTAGGGTTTAGACATACTGAGCCCGCCAGTCCCCTGGTAGACTAGGGTTTATACATGCTGAGCCCGCCAGTCACATGGTAGACTAGGGTTTAGACATACTGAGCCCGCCAGTCCCCTGGTAGACTAGGGTTTATACATACTGAGCCCGCCAGTCCCCTGGTAGACTAGGGTTTAGACATGCTGAGCCCGCCAGTCACCTGGTAAACTAGGGTTTAGACATACTGAGCCGCCAGTCACCTGGTAGACTAGGGTTTAGACATACTGAGCCCGCCAGTCACCTGGTAGACTAGGGTTTAGACATACTGAGCCCGCCAGTCACCTGGTAGACTAGGGTTTAGACATACTGAGCCCGCAAGTCCCCTGGTAGACTAGGGTTTAGACATACTGAGCCCGCCAGTCCCCTGGTAGACTAGGGTTTAGACATGCTGAGCCCGCCAGTCCCCTGGTAGACTAGTGTTTAGACATACTGAGCCCGCCAGTCCCCTGGTAGACTAGGGTTTAGACATGCTGAGCCCGCCAGTCACCTGGTAGACTAGGGTTTAGACATACTGAGCCCGCCAGTCCCTGGTAGACTAGGGTTTAGACATGCTGAGCCCGCCAGTCACCTGGTAGACTAGGGTTTAGACATACTGAGCCCGCCAGTCACCTGGTAGACTAGGGTTTAGACATACTGAGCCCACCAGTCCCCTAGTAAACTAGGGTTTAGACATACTGAGCCCGCCAGTCCCCTGGTAGACTAGGGTTTATACATACTGAGCCCCCCAGTCCCCTGGTAGACTAGGGTTTAGACATACTGAGCCCGCCAGTCCCCTGGTAGACTAGGGTTTAGACATACTGAGCCGCCAGTCCCCTGGTAGACTAGAGTTTAGACATACTGAGAACGCCAGTCCCCTGGTAGACTAGGATTTAGACATACTGAGCCCGAAAGTCCCCTAGTAGACTAGGGTTTAGACATACTGAGCCCGCCAGTCACCTGGTAGACTAGGGTTTAGACATACTGAGCCAGCCAATCACCTGGTAGACTAGGGTTTAGACATACTGAGCCCGCCAGTCCCCTGGTAGACTAGTGTTTAGACATACTGAGCCCGCCAGTCCCCTGGTAGACTAGGGTTTAGACATGCGGAGCCCCCAGTCTGGTAACTAGGGTTTAGACATACTGAGCCCGCAGTCCCCTGGTAGACTAGGGTTTAGACATGCGGAGCCGCCAGTCACCTGGTAACTAGGGTTTAGACATACTGAGCCGCCAGTCCCCTGGTAGACTAGGGTTTACATACTGAGCCCGCCAGTCCCCTGGTAGACTAGGGTTTAGACATGCGGAGCCCGCCAGTCACCTGGTAAACTAGGGTTTAGACATACTGAGCCCGCCAGTCACCTGGTAGACTAGGTTTAGACATACTGAGCCCGCCAGTCACCTGGTAGACTAGGGTTTAGACATACTGAGCCCGCCAGTCCCCTGGTAGACTAGGGTTTAGACATACTGAGCCCGCCAGTCCCCTGGTAGACTAGGGTTTATACATACTGAGCCCCCCAGTCCCCTGGTAGACTAGGGTTTAGACATACTGAGCCCGCCAGTCCCCTGGTAGACTAGGGTTTAGACATACTGAGCCGCCAGTCCCCTGGTAGACTAGGGTTTAGACATACTGAGCCCGCCAGTCACCTGGTAGACTAGGATTTAGACATACTGAGCCCGCCAGTCACCTGGTAGACTAGGGTTTAGACATACTGAGCCCGCCAGTCACCTGGTAGACTAGGGTTTAGACATACTGAGCCAGCCAATCACCTGGTAGACTAGGGTTTAGACATACTGAGCCCGCCAGTCACCTGGTAGACTAGGGTTTAGACATGCTGAGCCCGCCAGTCCCCTGGTAGACTAGTGTTTAGACATACTGAGCCCGCCAGTCCCCTGGTAGACTAGGGTTTAGACATGCGGAGCCCGCCAGTCACCTGGTAAACTAGGGTTTAGACATACTGAGCCCGCCAGTCCCCTGGTAGACTAGGGTTTATACATGCGGAGCCCGCCAGTCACATGGTAAACTAGGGTTTAGACATACTGAGCCCGCCAGTCCCCTGGTAGACTAGGGTTTATACATACTGAGCCCCCCAGTCCCCTGGTAGACTAGGGTTTAGACATACTGAGTCCGCCAGTCCCCTGGTAGACTAGGGTTTAGACATGCGGAGCTCGCCAGTCCCCTGGTAGACTAGGGTTTAGACATGCGGAGCCCGCCAGTCCCCTGGTAGACTAGGGCTTAGACATACTGAGCCCGCCAGTCCCCTGGTAGACTAGGGTTTAGACATACTGAGCCCGCCAGTCCCTGGTAGACTAGGGTTTAGATATACTGAGCCCGCCAGTCCCTGGTAGACTAGGGTTTAGACATACTGAGCCCGCCAGTCCCCTGGTAGACTAGGGTTTAGACATACTGAGCCCGCCAGTCCCCTGGTAGACTAGGGTTTAGACATACTGAGCCCGCCAGTCCCTTGGTAGACTAGGGTTTAGACATGCTGAGCCCGCCAGTCCCCTGGTAGATTAGGGTTTAGACATGCGGAGCCCGCCAGTCCCTTGATAGACTAGGGTTTAGACATGCTGAGCCCGCCAGTCCCCTGGTAGACTAGGGTTTAGACATACTGAGCCCGCCAGTCCCTGGTAGATTAGGGTTTAGACATGCGGAGCCCGCCAGTCCCTGGTAGATTAGGGTTTAGACATGCGGAGCCCGCCAGTCCCTGGTAGACTAGGGTTAGACATGCTGAGCCCGCCAGTCCCCTGGTAGATTAGGGTTTAGACATGCGGAGCCCGCCAGTCCCTTGGTAGACTAGGGTTAGACATGCTGAGCCCGCCAGTCCCCTGGTAGATTAGGGTTTAGACATGAGGAGCCCGCCAGTCCCTTGGTAGACTAGGGTTTAGACATGCTGAGCCCGCCAGTCACCTGGTAGATTAGGGTTTAGACATACTGAGCCCCCCAGTCACCTGGTAGATTAGGGTTTAGACATACTGAGCCCCCCAGTCACCTGGTAGACTAGGGTTTAGACATACTGAGCCCCCCAGTCCCTTGGTAGACTAGGGTTTAGACATGCGGAGCCCGCCAGTCCCTTGGTAGACTAGGGTTTAGACATGCGGAGCCCGCCAGTCCCTTGGTAGACTAGGGTTTAGACATGCGGAGCCCGCCAGTCCCTTGGTAGACTAGGGTTTAGACATGCGGAGCCCGCCAGTCCCTTGGTAGACTAGGGTTTAGACATGCTGAGCCCGCCAGTCCCCTGGTAGACTAGGGTTTAGACATACTGAGCCCGCCAGTCCCCTGGTACATTAGGGTTTAGACATGCGGAGCCCGCCAGTCCCTTGGTAGACTAGGGTTTAGACATGCGGAGCCCGCCAGTCCCTTGGTAGACTAGGGTTTAGACATGCGGAGCCCGCCAGTCCCTTGGTAGACTAGGGTTTAGACATGCTGAGCCCGCCAGTCCCCTGGTAGATTAGGGTTTAGACATGCGGAGCCCGCCAGTCCCTTGGTAGACTAGGGTTTAGACATGCTGAGCCCGCCAGTCACCTGGTAGACTAGGGTTTAGACATACTGAGCCCGCCAGTCCCCTGGTAGACTAGGGTTTAGACATACTGAGCCCGCCAGTCCCCTGGTAGACTAGGGTTTAGACATACTGAGCCCGCCAGTCCCCTGGTAGACTAGGGTTTAGACATGCTGAGCCCGCCAGTCCCCTGGTAGACTAGGGTTTAGACATACTGAGCCTGCCAGTCCCCTGGTAGATTAGGGTTTAGACATACTGAGCCCCCCAGTCCCCTGGTAGATTAGGGTTTAGACATACTGAGCCCGCCAGTCCCCTGGTAGACTAGGGTTTAGACATACTGAGCCCGCCAGTCCCCTGGTAGATTAGGGTTTAGACATACTGAGCCCGCCAGTCCACTGGTAGACTAGGGTTTAGACATACTGAGCCCGCCAGTCCCCTGGTAGACTAGGGTTTAGACATACTGAGCCCGCCAGTCCCCTGGTAGACTAGGGTTTAGACATACTGAGCCCGCCAGTCCCCTGGTAGACTAGGGTTTAGACATACTGAGCCCGCCAGTCCCCTGGTAGACTAGGGTTTAGACATACTGAGCCCGCCAGTCCCCTGGTAGACTAGGGTTTAGACATACTGAGCCCGCCAGTCCCCTGGTAGACTAGGGTTTAGACATACTGAGCCCGCCAGTCCCCTGGTAGACTAGGGTTTAGACATACTGAGCCCGCCAGTCCCCTGGTAGACTAGGGTTTAGACATGCTGAGCCCGCCAGTCCCTTGGTAGACTAGGGTTTAGACATGCTGAGCCCGCCAGTCCCCTGGTAGACTAGGGTTTAGACATACTGAGCCCGCCAGTCCCCTAGTAGATTAGGGTTTAGACATGCGGAGCCCGCCAGTCCCCTGGTAGATTAGGGTTTAGACATGCGGAGCCCGCCAGTCCCTTGGTAGACTAGGGTTTAGACATGCTGAGCCCGCCAGTCCCCTGGTAGATTAGGGTTTATACATACTGAGCCCGCCAGTCCACTGGTAGACTAGGGTTTAGACATACTGAGCCCCCCAGTCCCCTGGTAGATTAGGGTTTAGACATACTGAGCCCGCCAGTCCACTGGTAGACTAGGGTTTAGACATACTGAGCCCGCCAGTCCCCTGGTAGACTAGTGTTTAGACATACTGAGCCCGCCAGTCCCCTGGTAGACTAGTGTTTAGACATACTGAGCCCGCCAGTCCCCTGGTAGACTAGGGTTTAGACATACTGAGCCCGCCAGTCCCCTGGTAGATTAGGGTTTAGACATACTGAGCCCGCCAGTCCCCTGGTAGACTAGGGCTTAGACATACTGAGCCCGCCAGTCCCCTGGTAGACTAGTGTTTAGACATACTGAGCCCGCCAGTCCCCTGGTAGACTAGGGTTTAGACATGCGGAGCCCGCCAGTCCCTTGATAGACTAGGGTTTAGACATGCTGAGCCCGCCAGTCCCTAGTAGACTAGGGTTTAGACATACTGAGCCCGCCAGTCCCCTAGTAGATTAGGGTTTAGACATGCGGAGCCCGCCAGTCCCCTGGTAGATTAGGGTTTAGACATGCGGAGCCCGCCAGTCCCTTGGTAGACTAGGGTTTAGACATGCTGAGCCCGCCAGTCCCCTGGTAGATTAGGGTTTAGACATGCGGAGCCCGCCAGTCCCTTGGTAGACTAGGGTTTAGACATGCTGAGCCCGCCAGTCCCCTGGTAGATTAGGGTTTATACATGCGGAGCCCGCCAGTCCCTTGGTAGACTAGGGTTTAGACATGCGGAGCCCGCCAGTCCCTTGGTAGACTAGGGTTTAGACATGCGGAGCCCGCCAGTCCCTTGGTAGACTAGGGTTTAGACATGCGGAGCCCGCCAGTCCCTTGGTAGACTAGGGTTTAGACATGCGGAGCCCGCCAGTCCCTTGGTAGACTAGGGTTTAGACATGCTGAGCCCGCCAGTCCCCTGGTAGACTAGGGTTTAGACATACTGAGCCCGCCAGTCCCCTGGTAGATTAGGGTTTAGACATGCTGAGCCCGCCAGTCCCTTGGTAGACTAGGGTTTAGACATGCGGAGCCCGCCAGTCCCTTGGTAGACTAGGGTTTAGACATGCGGAGCCGGCCAGTCCCTTGGTAGACTAGGGTTTAGACATGCTGAGCCCGCCAGACCCCTGGTAGATTAGGGTTTAGACATGCGGAGCCCGCCAGTCCCTTGGTAGACTAGGGTTTAGACATGCTGAGCCCGCCAGTCACCTGGTAGACTAGGGTTTAGACATGCTGAGCCCGCCAGTCCCCTGGTAGACTAGGGTTTAGACATACTGAGCCCGCCAGTCCCCTGGTAGACTAGGGTTTAGACATACTGAGCCCGCCAGTCCCCTGGTAGACTAGGGTTTAGACATGCTGAGCCCGCCAGTCCCCTGGTAGACTAGGGTTTAGACATACTGAGCCTCCCAGTCCCCTGGTAGATTAGGGTTTAGACATACTGAGCCCCCCAGTCCCCTGGTAGATTAGGGTTTAGACATACTGAGCCCGCCAGTCCACTGGTAGACTAGGGTTTAGACATACTGAGCCCCCCAGTCCCCTGGTAGATTAGGGTTTAGACATACTGAGCCCGCCAGTCCCCTGGTAGACTAGGGTTTAGACATACTGAGCCCGCCAGTCCCCTGGTAGACTAGGTTTAGACATACTGAGCCCGCCAGTCCCCTGGTAGACTAGGGTTTAGACATACTGAGCCCGCCAGTCCCTGGTAGACTAGGGTTTAGACATACTGAGCCCGCCAGTCCCCTGGTAGATTAGGGTTTAGACATACTGAGCCCGCCAGTCCCCTGGTAGACTAGGGTTTAGACATGCTGAGCCCGCCAGTCCCCTGGTAGACTAGGGTTTAGACATACTGAGCCCGCCAGTCCCCTAGTAGATTAGGGTTTAGACATGCGGAGCCCGCCAGTCCCCTGGTAGATTAGGGTTTAGACATGCGGAGCCCGCCAGTCCCTTGGTAGACTAGGGTTTAGACATGCTGAGCCCGCCAGTCCCCTGGTAGATTAGGGTTTATACATACTGAGCCCGCCAGTCCACTGGTAGACTAGGGTTTAGACATACTGAGCCCCCCAGTCCCCTGGTAGATTAGGGTTTAGACATACTGAGCCCGCCAGTCCACTGGTAGACTAGGGTTTAGACATACTGAGCCCGCCAGTCCCCTGGTAGACTAGTGTTTAGACATACTGAGCCCGCCAGTCCCTGGTAGACTAGTGTTTAGACATACTGAGCCCGCCAGTCCCCTGGTAGACTAGGGTTTAGACATACTGAGCCCGCCAGTCCCCTGGTAGATTAGGGTTTAGACATACTGAGCCCGCCAGTCCCCTGGTAGACTAGGGCTTAGACATACTGAGCCCGCCAGTCCCCTGGTAGACTAGTGTTTAGACATACTGAGCCCGCCAGTCCCCTGGTAGACTAGGGTTTAGACATGCGGAGCCCGCCAGTCCCTTGATAGACTAGGGTTTAGACATGCTGAGCCCGCCAGTCCCCTAGTAGACTAGGGTTTAGACATACTGAGCCCGCCAGTCCCCTAGTAGATTAGGGTTTAGACATGCGGAGCCCGCCAGTCCCCTGGTAGATTAGGGTTTAGACATGCGGAGCCCGCCAGTCCCTTGGTAGACTAGGGTTTAGACATGCTGAGCCCGCCAGTCCCCTGGTAGATTAGGGTTTAGACATGCGGAGCCCGCCAGTCCCTTGGTAGACTAGGGTTTAGACATGCTGAGCCCGCCAGTCCCCTGGTAGATTAGGGTTTAGACATGCGGAGCCCGCCAGTCCCTTGGTAGACTAGGGTTTAGACATGCTGAGCCCGCCAGTCACCTGGTAGACTAGGGTTTAGACATACTGAGCCCCCCAGTCACCTGGTAGACTAGGGTTTAGACATACTGAGCCCGCCAGTCCCTTGGTAGACTAGGGTTTAGACATGCGGAGCCCGCCAGTCCCTTGGTAGACTAGGGTTTAGACATGCGGAGCCCGCCAGTCCCTTGGTAGACTAGGGTTTAGACATGCGGAGCCCGCCAGTCCTTGGTAGACTAGGGTTTAGACATGCGGAGCCCGCCAGTCCCTTGGTAGACTAGGGCTTAGACATGCTGAGCCCGCCAGTCCCCTGGTAGACTAGGGTTTAGACATACTGAGCCCGCCAGTCCCTTGGTAGACTAGGGTTTAGACATGCTGAGCCCGCCAGTCCCCTGGTAGATTAGGGTTTAGACATGCGGAGCCCGCCAGTCCCTTGGTAGACTAGGATTTAGACATGCTGAGCCCGCCAGTCCCTTGGTAGACTAGGGTTTAGACATGCGGAGCCCGCCAGTCCCTTGGTAGACTAGGGTTTAGACATGCGGAGCCCGCCAGTCCCTTGGTAGACTAGGGTTTAGACATGCTGAGCCCGCCAGTCCCCTGGTAGATTAGGGTTTAGACACACTGAGCCCGCCAGTCCCCTGGTAGATTAGGGTTTAGACATACTGAGCCCGCCAGTCCCCTGGTAGACTAGGGCTTAGACATACTGAGCCCGCCAGTCCCCTGGTAGACTAGTGTTTAGACATACTGAGCCCGCCAGTCCCCTGGTAGACTAGGGTTTAGACATACTGAGCCCGCCAGTCCCCTGGTAGATTAGGGTTTAGACATGCGGAGCCCGCCAGTCCCTTGATAGACTAGGGTTTAGACATGCTGAGCCCGCCAGTCCCCTAGTAGACTAGGGTTTAGACATGCGGAGCCCGCCAGTCCCCTGGTAGATTAGGGTTTAGACATGCGGAGCCCGTCAGTCCCTGGTAGACTAGGGTTTAGACATGCTGAGCCCGCCAGTCCCTGGTAGATTAGGGTTTAGACATGCGGAGCCCGCCAGTCCCCTGGTAGACTAGGGTTTAGACATGCTGAGCCCGCCAGTCCCCTGGTAGATTAGGGTTTAGACATGCGGAGCCCGCCAGTCCCTTGGTAGACTAGGGTTTAGACATACTGAGCCCGCCAGTCACCTGGTAGACTAGGGTTTAGACATACTGAGCCCCCAGTCACCTGGTAGACTAGGGTTTAGACATACTGAGCCCGCCAGTCCCTTGGTAGAATAGGGTTTAGACATGCGGAGCCCGCCAGTCCCTTGGTAGACTAGGGTTTAGACATGCGGAGCCCGCCAGTCCCTTGGTAGACTAGGGTTTAGACATGCGGAGCCCGCCAGTCCCTTGGTAGACTAGGGTTTAGACATGCGGAGCCCGCCAGTCCCTTGGTAGACTAGGGTTTAGACATGCGGAGCCCGCCAGTCCCTTGGTAGACTAGGGTTTAGACATGCTGAGCCCGCCAGTCACCTGGTAGACTAGGGTTTAGACATGCTGAGCCCGCCAGTCACCTGGTAGACTAGGGTTTAGACATGCTGAGCCCGCCAGTCCCCTGGTAGACTAGGTTTAGACATGCTGAGCCCGCCAGTCCCCTGGTAGACTAGGGTTTAGACATGCTGAGCCCGCCAGTCACCTGGTAGACTAGGGTTTAGACATGCTGAGCCCGCCAGTCCCTTGGTAGACTAGGATTTAGACATGCTGAGCCCGCCAGTCCCTGGTAGACTAGGGTTTAGACATGCTGAGCCCGCCAGTCCCTTGGTAGACTAGGGTTTAGACATGCTGAGCCCGCCAGTCCCTGGTAGACTAGGGTTTAGACATGCTGAGCCCGCCAGTCCCTGGTAGTAGGGTTTAGACATGCGGCCCGCCAGTCCTTGGTAGACTAGGGTTTAGACATGCTGAGCCCGCCAGTCACCTGGTAGACTAGGGTTTAGACATGCTGAGCCCGCCAGTCCCCTGGTAGACTAGGGCTTAGACATACTGAGCCCGCCAGTCCCCTAGTAGACTAGGGTTTAGACATACTGAGCCCGCCAGTCCCCTGGTAGACTAGGGTTTAGACATGCTGAGCCCGCCAGTCCCCTGGTAGACTAGTGTTTAGACATACTGAGCCTCCCAGTCCCCTGGTAGATTAGGGTTTAGACATACTGAGCCCCCCAGTCCCCTGTAGATTAGGGTTTAGACATACTGAGCCCGCCAGTCCCTGGTAGACTAGGGTTTAGACATACTGAGCCCCCCAGTCCCCTGGTAGATTAGGGTTTAGACATACTGAGCCCGCCAGTCCACTGGTAGACTAGGGTTTAGACATACTGAGCCCGCCAGTCCCCTGGTAGACTAGTGTTTAGACATACTGAGCCCGCCAGTCCCCTGGTAGACTAGGTGTTTAGACATACTGAGCCCCCAGTCCCCTGGTAGACTAGGGTTTAGACATACTGAGCCCGCCAGTCCCTGGTAGACTAGGGTTTAGACATACTGAGCCGCCAGTCCCCTGGTAGACTAGGGTTTAGACATACTGAGCCCGCCAGTCCCCTGGTAGACTAGGTTTAGACATACTGAGCCCGCCAGTCCCCTGGTAGACTAGGGTTTAGACATACTGAGCCCGCCAGTCCCTGGTAGACTAGGGTTTAGACATGCGAGCGCCAGCCATGGTAGACTAGGGTTTAGACATACTGAGCCCGCCAGTCCCTGGTAGACTAGGTTTAGACATACTGAGCCCGCCAGTCCCCTGGTAAACTAGGGTTTAGACATACTGAGCCCGCCAGTCCCCTGGTAGACTAGGGTTTAGACATACTGAGCCCGCCAGTCCCCTGGTAAACTAGGGCTTAGACATACTGAGCCCGCCAGTCCCCTGGTAAACTAGGGTTTAGACATACTGAGCCCGCCAGTCCCCTGGTAGACTAGGGTTTAGACATGCTGGGCCCGCCAGTCACCTGGTAAACTAGGGTTTAGACATACTGAGCCCGCCAGTCCACTGGTATACTTGGGTTTAGACATACTGAGCCCGCGAGTCCCCTGGTAGACTAGGGTTTATAGGTACGACCGCATTGGTTTGGATTGGACGGATCGTTTCACCAGGGTTGAACATTAGTGCAGATGGCATACTATGTATGGACCGGATGCAAAACATGTGTCACCTTAACCTTCAAGCCACCTGCTTAGGTATTGTATCATGGCAAATATGCATATAGTATGACGGTAGGAATCCTTCAACTATTATAATGAGCGTGTCCTAGAAACAGAACTACGTACTCATTTGACCCTTGGACCTAACGAGTGACATTAACCTTTGACCCTTGGACCGAACGAGTGACATTAAGCTTTGACCCTTGGACCGAACGAGTGACATTAACCTTGGAACAACACACATTGGCCCTGCATGCAACAGGGTGAGCATTCTATGTAAAATGCTTGAATGTAATAAGATTATGCTGAAAGATCTATTACAATTTTCATACATTCAACATGTATTACCTTGTAATGTTTCAATCGGAGTGCTTTATAGTATATATATATACATGTATATACATATAGTCTACATTCGTTATGTCAAAGTCGGTTATGTCGAATTATCCGGTTATCTCGAAGTCGGATCAAAGTCCCGTTTCAGACACTATCATTTTTTTTATATAACTGGATCTGTTTATATCGAATTTCGTTAAGTCAAACATCGGTTATGTCGAAGTATTTTGTTCGGTCCGACGGAATTCGACATAACGGATGTAGACTGTATAGGATCTCGCTAGGAGTGTAATATCCTTTTTTTCACATTACCACACTAACCATCAATTTGAAAAAGAAACGTTTATGTTTTCCTGTATATGTTCAGCCTTATTACATCTCTAGAAAAATCAGTAATGTTCATTCGTGCGCTGTAGTAAATAGTCCTTGATAATCAAACAAACAAATCCACGCAAATATATATACAGACGGATCTGTAGCCCAGTGGTAACACGCTGGACTGGTAATCCAGAGATCGCAGGTTCGATCCCCCGTCTGACCCTAATAAAATTAACAGTCTTTCAGATGGGACGTTAAACCGAGGTCTCGTGTCGGTGCTTTACACCGTGCACGTAAAAGAACCAGAGGAGATTCTGGAATTGGTCTCTGTCTGTATCATGCACTATCCTCCAAAATCTAAAATAACTAATCTCTTCAGGAGGCCTCGCTCATATGGGCAACCGGTAGCGACGATAAATAAACATAAAACACACACGCAAATATTCGACACAATTCGTGTTCAATCACTATACTTTTTATCTCTAGTGCATATGTAACATGTTATTGATTTTCAACGGCAAAAGTTTCAAACTATCATGTCAAATGTGTCAAAAGCAGATGACATGCCGCGACCAATCAGAATCCTTCCAAGTGTTATTACACGGGTGGTGATATGAAAAAATATATAATGGCTGTATTACACTGAATACGAGCAAATTGATGTGATAAAAACGTTATTGTCATTTACATTGTGTAATTATACAGTACATGTATGTCCATATGGGTATTTCGGCTTGCTGGAATAATCAATATTAGACGGATATGTAGTCCAGTGGTAACACGCTGGACTGGTAATCCAGGGAGGTTCGATCCCCCGTCTGACACTAATACAATTAACAGTCTTTCAGATGAGACTTTAAACCGAGGTCTCGTGTCGGTGTTTTACACCGTGCACGTAAAAGAACCAGAGGATATTCTGGAATTGGTCTCTGTCTGTATCAATGCACTATCCTTCAAAAACCTAAAATGATTAATCTCTTCAGGAGGCGTCGCTCATATGGACAACCGGTAGCGACGATAAATAAACGTAAAACACACACACACAATATGTGAAATAAAATAAACACTAATTAGACATGAGTGGCGTGGTACACAAATCAGATAATATAGCTCATGTGTAGAAATGACAATCGAAATTATTGTACATGTATATAATGATAAATGTGGGCTGCCACAGGTCGACGTTATGTAAACTAGTTGTGTTTATTCAGTGTCATATTAGTGCAGAATTCATATATGTATGCACGATCTTAAAACATGTCCCTTAGGAAATAATATTTGTATTACCATTGTTTTTCGACGAGAAAAACATGTGCCCGAAGTTATAACATTTTTCTCAGATCTCAAACTCAAGCTCAAATGATTTGATTGGTTGATTCCGAGCTTTACTGCCAGCTGAGCCAATCAGAAGCTTGATACTGAGTTTGAGATAGGAGAAAAGTTTTATAACCTTGAGGCCTGGTTTGGAGTTCTGATGCGTAGGAATTAACCACAGAGGCGGTAAGCCTAAGTGGTGAATTACCGTTCATGAGAATGACAACCTATATTTCTATTCTAAAATGACCCAATACAATTCTACTAACGAATAAATGTGCGTGTTATTTTGTCGGCGGGGCAAAATTCAACAGCTTTTTTAAAATAATATTTTATTGCATTTTTGTTCATACATGTATTGTCGCAAACTCTCCTTTTTCTTCTCGTAATAATATGTCTCGGTTGCTACGGCTCTTACCAGGGTCTATCCTATTGTAGACTCGCTGGAGTTGTCTAGGGGGTTTCTTCGTTATTATATGTATTAATGATAACTCAACACAGTATTACATTTCTTCTATATAATATCTTGTTTATATTGGCATCAGAAATATCCATATATATATAATCAGTGATCTATATATATATATACATCGTATCATTAAAAGCTTATTTAACAATCCATTTGTGTGAGCCGAATATGCGCTTACACAGTATATTTAACATCCAATCTTTCTAATCCGTCATTACTCAATATCACTATAATCTAATCACTGTTTCTGATTAGATTAACTTTAAATCAACTTCTGGTATGGTTCGCCGAAACTCTATGTTTCTTCTGTGGCTGAACAATTTAATTATTCGACAAATCTTTATAAGTTATATTTCTTATAATGTCAATAATATCTAAGTATCATAAATACAGTTTATATGTTCTATATACTAGATTGAGATCACGACCTTTCTCGCTCCTGGAGTTAGGCTCTAGTGTGTCTGATCTATGTTAATAAAATCCATTTCTTATATACATAATTGAATCAGTGTATATATGATATAACAATTCCTAAAACATCTGTTATTCCTAAACATCTGTTATGTTATCTAATATTACACCATCAAACCAGTTCGGTGCCTTTGTATTACATAACTGGACACCTGCAACCACGGCCTTGATAAACTGAGATTAGGCCTAACATCTTAAGTCATTTCCCGCGCGAAGCGAGATTGATAATTTTAGGCGCGAAAATAATAGCAGACGATTATGCATAAAACAAATATATATATATTACATGGTAAACATTTGGCCATATATAGAAACAGTTTAATGTATTTATATAATACATTACTATTTATATATAACAATAATAAATATTTCGTGCAAATTGGGGTTTTGCACAATCCTCCCTACCCGGGGAGAAGTTTGACATCGCCCGCTATCGGCCGATTTACAAATCTTCATTCCTTTGAATATACAGTAGAAAACAATCATAATATCAATACATCATATGTCCTAAAATAGCATTTCTTTCGCTAGGTACCAACATTCTAATCATAGAGGCAATAACTATTTACTGAACAACTGAAATAATACCAAGTACATTTACTAAGTCAAACATCACAGTCATTGAACTCTACTGAGAAAGTCTGCTAGAACATTTTGAGTCCCTTTGATATGTTTAATGGTCAGATTAAATTCTGAGAGACACAGTGCCCATCTTAAGAGGCGTTGATTGGACGTTTTCGACCTACTTAACCATACAAGGGGATTATGATCTGAATTAATTATTGTTTTGCTTGTGCTTACATATATGCGAAAATGTTCGATACCGGCCACTATAGCTAATAATTCCTTCTCTATTGTAGAGTAGTTTTTCTCTCGTGGAATAAGTTTTCGGGAATAAAATGCTACTGGGTGTGGTACTTGGTCAACGGTCTGAGTCAGTACAGCCGAAATTCCCAAATCGGAAGCATCAGTATAGAGTTCGAACTCTTGGTTAAAGTCAGGGGCCTTCAGTATGGGTTTATTGGTTAAAGCTTTCTTTAAGGATTCGAAAGCAAGTTGATGTTTATCGCTCCACTGAGTTATGATGTTCCCTGATCGCTTGCCCTTTAATAAGTCAGTCAGGGGAGCGGCGATCTCAGCGAACTGGGGAATGAATTTCCTGTAAAATCCTACTGATCCCAGATATCCTCGTAATTGTTTCTTGGTCTGTGGGGGAGAGATATTACTAATACACTCAACCTTGCTGGAAATTGGTTTGATTTTTCCCGACCCTAATTCATGTCCCAAGTACTTGACTGTTCCAGACCCAATTTTACACTTCTTCGGATTCAAAGTAACACCACTATCCTCTAGTCTATGAAATGTCCAATCCAAGTGATTTATGTGCTGTGACCATAAATTGGATCGAACAGCAATATCATCCAGATATGCGTCGGCAAATCTATCACGGATGGGTTCTGTCGGGGATTGAGCGATTATCTCGTTTATGGCCCTCTGGAAGGTAACTCCACCGTTTTTTAAACCAAATGGGAGAGTTAATGGTTCAAACAAGCCCCAGGGGGTTATGAACGCTGCAATTTCACTAGCTCGAGGGGTTAGCGGAATCTGCCAGTAA
>CM026394.1:1644641-1746440 GCA_014843695.1 Archivesica marissinica
TACATCATTGGAACAGTCACCTAGCGTCTACATCATTGGAACAGTAATCTAGCGTCTACATCATTGGAACAGTCACCAAGCGTCTACATCATTGGAACAGTCACCAAGAGTCTACATTATTGGAACAGTCACCTAGCGTCTACATCATTGGAACAGTCAACGTCTACATCATTGGAACAGTCACCTAGCGTCTACATCATTGGAACAGTCACCTAGCGTCTACATCATTGGAACAGTCACCTAGCGTCTACATCATTGGAACAGTCACCTAGCGTCTACATCATTGGAACAGTAACCTAGCGTCTACATCATTGGAACAGTCACCTAGCGTCTACATCATTGGAACAGTCACCTAGCGTCTACATCATTGGAACAGTCACCTAGCGTCTACATCATTGGAACAGTCACCTAGCGTCTACATCATTGGAACAGTCACATAGCGTCTACATCATTGGAACAGTCACCAAGCGTCTACATCATTGGAACAGTCACCAAGAGTCTACATCATTGGAACAGTCACCTAGCGTCTACATCATTGGAACAGTCACATAGCGTCTACATCATTGGAACAGTCACCTAGCGTCTACATCATTGGAACAGTCACCTAGCGTCTACATCATTGGAACAGTCACCTAGCGTCTACATCATTGGAACAGTCACCTAGCGTCTACATCATTGGAACAGTCACCTAGCGTCTACATCATTGGAACAGTCACCTAGCGTCTACATCATTGGAACAGTCACAGCGTCTACATCATTGGAACAGTCACCTAGCGTCTACATCATTGGAACAGTCACCTAGCGTCTACATCATTGGAACAGTCACCTAGCGTCTACATCATTGGAACAGTCACCTAGCGTCTACATCATTGGAACAGTCACCTAGCGTCTACATCATTGGAACAGTCACCTAGCGTCTACATCATTGGAACAGTCACCTAGCGTCTACATCATTGGAACAGTCACCTAGCGTCTACATCATTGGAACAGTCACCTAGCGTCTACATCATTGGAACAGTCACCTAGCGTCTACATCATTGGAACAGTCACCTAGCGTCTACATCATTGGAACAGTCACCTAGCGTCTACATCATTGGAACAGTCACCTAGCGTCTACATCATTGGAACAGTCACCTAGCGTCTACATCATTGGAACAGTCACCAAGCGTCTACATCATTGGAACAGTCACCAAGAGCATTATTGGAACAGTCACCTAGCGTCTACACCATTGGAACAGTCACCAAGCGTCTATATCATTGGAACAGTCACCTAGCGTCTACATCATTGGAACAGTCACCTAGCGTCTACATCATTGGAACAGTAACCTAGCGTCTACATCATTGGAACAGTAACCTAACGTCTACATCATTGGAACAGTCACCTAGCGTCTACATCATTGGAACAGTAACCTAGCGTCTACATCATTGGAACAGTTACCAAGCGTCTACATCATTGGAATAGTCACCTAGCGTCTACATAATTAGAACAGTCACCTAGCGTCTACATCATTGGAACAGTCACCTAGCGTCTACATCATTGGAACAGTCACATAGCGTCTACATCATTGGAACAGTCACCAATCGTCTACATCATTGGAACAGTCACCAAGAGTATACATTATTGGAACAGTCACCTAGCGTCTACACCATTGGAACAGTCACCTAGCGTCTACATCATTGGAACAGTCACCTAGCGTCTACACCATTGGAACAGTCACCTAGCGTCTACATCATTGGAACAGTCACCTAGCGTCTACATCATTGGAACAGTCACCTAGCGTCTACATCATTGGAACAGTCACCAAGCGTTTACATCATTGGAACAGTCACATAGAGTCTACATCATTGGAACAGTCACCTAGCGTCTACATCATTGGAACAGTCACCTAGCGTCTACATCATTGGAACAGTCACCTAGCGTCTACATCATTGGAACAGTCACCTAGCGTCTACATCATTGGAACAGTAACCTAGCGTCTACATCATTGGAACAGTCACCTAGCGTCTACATCATTGGAACAGTCACCTAGCGTCTACATCATTGGAACAGTCACCTAGCGTCTACATCATTGGAACAGTCACCTAGCGTCTACATCATTGGAACAGTCACCTAGCGTCTACATCATTGGAACAGTCACCTAGCGTCTACATCATGGAACAGTCACATAGCGTCTACATCATTGGAACAGTCACCTAGCGTCTACATCATTGGAACAGTCACCAAGCGTCTACCATGGAACAGTAACATAGCGTCTACATCATTGGAACAGTAACCTAGCGTCTACATCATTGGAACAGTCACCAAGAGTCTACGGCACGGAACAGTCGCCCGAATCTGTTGTATTGTAAAAAGGTGAGTATTCACTGATTGTATTGTTTGAGAGTTGGTGTTCATTTGATGTGTGATAAGTCAGAGTTGAGTGCATTTGTTGCATTGTAAGAGAGAGTTGGTTTTCAGTTGACATATTGTGTACACAATTGGTTTTTACTTGTCGTATTATAAGCAGTTGGTTTTTACTGTAAGCACTGTTGACTTTCAATAGTTGCAGTGTTAGATGCAAGGTTTTTGCAAGTTCTATTGCCAGTTTCACTTCCCAGTGTCCCATATAGAATATTGCCAGTTTCACTTCCCAGTGTCCCATATAGAATAAATTTGGACAGTATATTAGTGAACACTAGTCTTGAGTTTGATATTTTGATTGTATGTATGTTAATAATAGTTTCAAATTTCGAAAATTAAAAAAATACGTTTCTACACCATTTTACAAAGAAAGATAGAACCGATTTGCGTTTTAAAAATGTAGATATCATTGAATGACATATGTTGAAATTTTGTATTTTGCAATATTAAAAGCATTATTACTATAGCTAAGAAATCGTGATAGCGAGTGATAAGGCGTTCAATTTAGGTGCGAAAGGCCCGGAGTTCCAGCCCAGCTGTAGCCGTTACGATAGTGTTCTTAGACACATTCCACATGTTCTCTCTCCCTCATGGCGGTGGATGGATTCCATCAGGAATGACGTCTCGAGAGTGATTAATAGAAGTTGTAAGAACTTGTTTCGCAATCGAGCTAAACTAAATTTGTATAAGCTAATAACTGATTTACAATGCTTTCATATACCACACCTAGATTACACAATTAATAATTTTATTCTCCTTGTTGCAGGCAATGTCTGGCTGTCCTTAATGACTGTGTATCCTGGAATAGTTTACCAAAACGAGATAAACATAAGCTGGACTGTGCGGATCTGTTTGGGTGTAACAACTGATAAACAAAACGATAACATTAACACTGTTCAACCACAACCAAATCAACCCTAACATATTCTAGCATGAAACCTGCTAAAGTAGTCACTACAGGACCAGGGAACTTACCTATCGCTACTCTTAACCAGGATAAATACGTCTTATCAGTCGTGTTGTCAGAGCGTGTGTGGCGTTCTTACTTGGTCGCACCGTTTCTCAGAATGCCTCACTTCCGGTCCAGACGGTGTCTCAATCTTCCGCGTCAGACTATGGCTCTTAATGAACCAAATTGCCATTTACTACACTGCAAACAGTCTACCGGTATCTAATACAAATGCTTAGCAGCTCGTTTCCAGAACGTAGTCTAGCATGAAACCTGCAAACGGTCTACCGGTATCTAATACAAACGCTTAACAGCTCGTTTCCAGAACGTATTCTAGCATAAAACCTCCAAACAGTCTACCACAAACAGTATAATACAACCGCCGCTTATCAACTCGGTTCCAGAACATATTCTAACATGAAACCTGCAAACAGATTAAGAATACAGTCGCTTAACAGCTGTGTTCAGGAAGGTGGAGTTTGAAATAATCTTGCATGGAGGCATTTTGAGAATGGGATGTGTTCAATATAGTTTATTTATTGTTGGTAGTTGGAGCAGAAAGCATTTTAGGTTGCATAGAACTCGAGACATTTAGGCTCGAGCAGTGATATTAAAAGTTGTGGAGAGAAATGTGTGACCAATGTTACATGTTATAAAATATAAGTCTTGTTAATGAAATCAGAAACACATACACTGTCATAATGAATTCCACTCTGTTCACATATATTATGAACTAATGTTTTTACAATTTATTATTTTCACAATTTAAATAAAATCATTTATTATGTTTGTATTTTGAGATAGAAGGTGGTGATTAACCGGATATCTGAACCGGCACTCACAATGTGTTGATGGTCATGCACCAGACGGCAACGATTTGAGCATCGGTTGTTCCGATTGCTAGGAAAAAACAATACCAGTTTGAATTTGGTTTTTATTAAGTGAGGAAATACATGTGCATGATATATTTTGTAGATGTTTAATTTTGACAATACCATGAAGTTAATGAAACACTGAAATGTAGATTGATGGGTTCATATTTTTCATGTCGCATTCTGGTGAACTGACAAACATGCATTTATAGGTACATGTGCCTGATGTGTCTTTATAATATTGTTACAACATTCATTGAATCATTGAATAGATGGAAGATGTGTGTATTTAGATTGTTCATGTCACAATAGTAGAGTTTATAAGTTGTAAGAATTTATAAGAAATAATGCTAGTGTTATACTTATACAATGATGTTAGGATATATATTTATAATTGTTAATACTAGGACACTGATATTAAGTTTGACTGACGTGTTAGAATTATTGACCAATGATAGGTGGATACTTGTTGATGGATATAGAATTAGTTTAAGCATTATTTATTTCAGTACGTTTACATGTAAACAGAATGAACGAAATAAAACATATATTGAACGAAGTAAAACATATTGAACGAAGTAAAACATATATTGTCCTTCTCCGTGTCAGTTGGATGATATGTATACACTAGGCAGGAGAATAATATATTTAACATAGGTTTAGACAATTAGAGTGGAACGTGTAAAATGTATCTAGTTCGAAATGTAAATTGAATTAGTTCTAGCGAACACTTAAGTCTCTTATGTACTCTATAGAATATCTTGAATGCATACTTATATCAGCACTGTAATGCCGGGTCTCAGACATTACCCGTAGTCACATGTATATATAGACATTTATTATTAAGAATAATTGATCTACATTCTTGTCGTGAAAGTTACGTATTCATACATATTTGCATTTCATATCTGTGGATTCGGTTTATATGCATTGTAAATTGTATGTATGTTGCAAGGAAATAAGCGTTCTAGCAGTAGCTACAGTAACTAGCTACAGTAAACTAGCTACAGTAACTAGGCCTAGCTACAGTTTACAGTAAAAATTAGTATGAATGTATTATAGTTTTGTAAATATTTTAATATACAAACAACATGTGAGATGCATTGGATGCAGTTTTCCAGAGTTTTTTACATTATACACACGATTATTAGTGAATTTTTACCTCTGGTTTTTACTCTGGTCCCGTGTATCTCACTGTCTGTCCGGGGTTATGTTTCATATATTCCACAATATATTACAGCCAAAGATATCTCAGAACATTGGTTGTGTGCATGTAATTTGTCTTGAAATTGCAATGAATAAACATGCAGTATTAGATAGTATGTGTTTAAATAAAATAAAAGGTCGTGTAGGAGTGTACGCTACAGGCCAAACATATATTTTGTTTGCTTTGTGTGTTGAAATGTGTTTATTTTCCAAAATGTATCATTTGTCAGGAGTTACAATGTTTTTGGGATATACAAACTTTCAAACGTGAAAGTAGGATTTCATATAACGGTCATCCAGGCTCCTGAATTGGCATTTGTTGGCATTGATGTCACTACTAAACACGCGATACTTTCGTTTAGAGATAATTTAATTAAGATAAATATGCATAGGCACACATGTGAGATATCACGGTAAATATGTAGCATAACTCGTGTTATTCAGGATAGACGCTTTGTATTACGCATGAATGTCGACCCTATTTACATTATTTTGTTATGTCAACAAACTGCGTTTGTTTATTTGTTGAAATACAGTTTTTGAAGCAAATATTTGGAAATCAATTATACCATATAATAGCAAATTGCATTCTGCAGACATTTGCATTTTCACCGATATAGTAAAACGTAAAGTGCAGTAATGCCGACCCGACTCTCGGGACGATTTTATATGGTGTATATGTATGTAGATGTCTGTATTGGTGAACTTGGCGTGAGGTACCGGGGAGGGTGGGGCTGTATTTAAAAGATCCAATCCACAATTTAAATTTACGAACATTTCGTTTTTATTTATTTAGTTTTATTTATTTCAGAATTCTGGAGTTAAGTGTCATTAGTATAACGAAAGCCTAAACACACAATAACACGTATGTGATAATAACAATTTGGATATATCGTGCATATGTATCACACAAATTATTCCAATGTTAATCATTCGTACATAGATAAAACATTCTTATAATATATAATGTTGCATGTTTCTGTCTTCCAAATTATACGTATTATCTGACTGTATGCTAAATGACTGTAGTTCAAATTATCACAAATGTCAACATGAATAATTCATTAACTCATCACATCGAGTGAGCCAATCAAAATCCATCCACATATAGCATCATCTCATAAACAAAATGGTGTCGAATCACCGAATCAGGTTTGGAAATGTTTGTCAATGTTATGTTAATATGTTATATTTCGGGTTTTACGCCTGCATCAGCACCATTTCGGGCTATATCGCCGGCGGGCAGTTTACCTAACAACACCTTTCCTGGGAAGGCTCCAGCGGTTAACCAGTACTTGGGTGCACCAACCTCCGTAATAAACTGCCAACTTTGTCAATGTAATAATGTTCTATTCAAAGATTACGCTAATTAACTAAATTATGGTTCAACAAATGGCAGTGACCTTACGTATTCATTACAACTGACCAGATTTGAAACGTTGCCATTTTGACTTCTTCGAGATAGAATGGAACCGAGTTTATATTTTTTGAACTTGATGAACGGCCCCTGGGCCCCTAAATAGGGAATGTGACACCAGTGACTACCCATAGTCAGGGACCCACAACCAATATAAACATAACTCATACACGGATAAGTTTCTACCTTGGGGATGGATACCCAAAATATGGGCTTCTCTAATACCACTATTTGCAGTAAAAAATATATATGAAACAAACAGCCGACATTTATTCACCAGCCCACTAGGCCTTAAATAAGGGAATGTGACACCACTGACTACCCATAGTCAAGGACCCACAACCAATACAAACATAACCCATACACGGATACGTTTCTACCTTGGGGATGAATACCCAAAATATGGGCTCTTCCATATTGCTATGTAGTTTCAGAAATAAAAGTCGAACTTTGAACTTGATGAACCGCCCCTGGACCCCTAAATAGGGAATATGACACCAGTGACTACCCATAGTCAGGGACCCACAACCAATACAAACATAACCCATACACGGATACGTTTCTACCTTGGGGATGGATACCCAAAATATGGGCTCTTCCATATTGCTATGTAGTTTCAGAAATTATATTAACTAAAGTGATATTAACTAAAGTGATATTAACTACATGAACTAAAATATGGGATACAACCGTTCAAATTAAGGACAATGAATTTTTCTAAGTGATAAAAAAAGGTTTTACCATATGCAATATTCATTATACGCAAACTATCTTAATACACTATGTGTTAAGATTTCTTAATTAACTTTTGCGCACATATACAACAGACCAAATACTTTGACCTGTTGTATTTGTTATTCAAATAAATTCAATATTGTGGATGAAATAAGCATGTACAGCTACTGTTCTTGAACTTGCCCATTTACTGTGCACCAGACCAGCTATACGTTTTTAACCTCGGCTGGCCACACAACGTACATGTCCCGGCCGAGGCCACATCTCACAGCGGCTGACCGCACGGCGTGCATGTCCCGAGGCAACATCTCACAGCGGCTGACCACACGGCGCGCATGTCCCGGCATAGGCCACATCTCACAGCGGCTGACCGCACAACGTGCATGTCCCGGCCGAGGCCACATCTCACAGCCTTTGACCGCACGGCGTGCATGTCCCGGCCGAGGCAACATCTCACAGCCTATGACCGCATGGCGTGCATATCCCGGCATAGGCCACATCTCACAGCGGCTGACCGCACAACGTGCATGTCCCGGCCGAGGCCACACCTCACAGCCTTTGACCGCACGGCGTGCATGTCCCGGCCACATCTCACAGTAGCACTTAGTTTAAAGAAGAAAAGAACCTGAGTAAAACATATCCCAGATGTCTGTATTTCGCTGGAGATGATTTTCCAAGTTAAAGTAATGGCGCTACATCCCGGAATTTTTGTCTTACTTCATTATGCCGGTTTTGGAAGTGGTCTTTTGTGCATAGGTTTAACCATAAGCTAATACTAATTGATGATGTACCTTTTGCAACTTCTCATTAATGGCATCATGATTCTAGTCTAGAGGCGAAGGTAGACGTCTAGACGAACCTTTTTTGATAGATGAATGATTGCTGTGGAGAACTCAAATAGTAGATTTACAAGTAAGTTTAGATATTGGCATATTACGGCCATTGCATATACTGTACACGGTTTGTTTACATTTGCGGACTGGTTATCATTCAGTATTTTCTTAAAAAAAAAAAAGAGAACAGTTTCTTAGTTTTGTGGTTTTGAACCCGCAAACATTTGTCTAGACGCCGAATCGTCTGTGGACGGGGTGTAATATAGCTACCACTGAGACTATTAATTGGGCCGTATTGAATTTCTGATGATATGTCATTTTGCCAGAAGTTAAAAAGTGAAAAATCGACAGGAAAATGGAACCCATACTTGTAAGTATCTGACCGAAGCACAAACGCTTGGGGTCTGGATAAATGTTTGCGGGTTCAAAACCACAAAACTAAGAAACTTTTTTTAAGAATACTGTGATACACTGTCGGTTTGACACTATACTTTAAAAAATTACGCCATTCCAAGCAAGTTTAAAAATGACACCCCGTCACTATATAGCCTTGATAGTGACGGTGTTTCATTTTAAAACTTGCTTGGAATAGTGTAAAAAATAGTTATGTATAGTGTGAAGCCTATAGTGTATCATAATGTTCTTAAAAAAAAAAAAAAGAGTTTTGTGGTTTTGAACCCGCAAACATTTGTCCAGATCCAAAGCGTCTGTGCATGCAAACTGTACATTGTGAGTTTCACGTAAGGTCTACGTCCCGGACGCAATCTCGTAGTGCATAGAAACGACGTCAACCCATCGTCTGAAATATTTTTGAAACACATTGACGGACAATTTATTGTAAAGTAAATATTATTACAAGTCTCAATATTGGAAGACAACGACAGCCCATAACCAGCGATGTCTAGTATATATAATATACACAAAATCCTGGGTAAATATATGTATATTTTGGTAATTTTGGCCCGATTTTATCAGACTGAAGAATTTGGAATTTAATATTTAAAAATTAAATCGGATGTCTCAAATATAGTGTGTTTTCTGAGTTCCATAATTATGATTTCAGTTTCAAGGGCGAGATCTACAGGGGCTATTGAAGATGATGCATGCAAATTGACAAAAATGTTGCCATATCTACCTGGCACAGTGCTACTTGCTGACCACTCTCGCTCACTTCCATGGAGTGTTGAATTTTGGGCAGTAGCAGTGTTCACTGACATTTCAGGTATGTAGATTATTTCTTAATTTGGAGTTATTGCACGCATAGCTTACAAAAATAATGCTACAGTATATGCAACCGCCCTTGGTCGCGACTTTCGGGTTGTAATATTTATATTTCTTGTTTTTCATACCTCTCTATCTTGTTTAGTGCCAGAATGTTTGTGTGTACCTAAACTCACGTTTTGCTTTTGAGTATTTTTAGAGAAGGTTACGCAGCTAGGCATGCATGTCAACTAGGAAGCCTGTTTAATCAAGTAGCAACCAGGACTGTTATGTCAATATTTCAACCTGAAACAGTCGTAGCCAAAATGCTGAATGCCCTCGAACAATTAGTGTCAATTTTCACAAACAAATTCTTGTGAAATACGCCACCTATCGACATTTACTGAGCAAAGTAAATTAATGTTCGTCTAATTCTCTTCACCAAGTGATAGAATGATAATTATTTTATGGATTATGTGTGCAAACAATGCGTGATTCACGTGCCGGCAGTAATACTCATTTATATCACTAAAACAATTAATTAGTACTAAATTAGTACTTTGTACGTGACAGGTGTCTCTATGTAGGTGTCAAATATTAAAGTTAGAAAGTAGGACTAAAAATTCGTAGAACATCCTGACCTGTAGGACAAATAATGTTTCGCTCAGACAAAATAAATTGCAGTTTTAAGCACGTTGTAATCTTGTTTATGTATAGTTTTCGCACTGTCCGTGTGTCCGTCTGAGTCAATATGTTCAGTCCTGGCTGTAACTTCTTCGGGGGGGGGGCATTCATTATCTACTGTGATACTCCTATAGAGTTTCACGAAGACTGTATACATATGCTTTATACACATTTGTTTTAGCTCGATTGCGAAACAAGTTCTTACAACTTATATTAATCACTCTCTCGAATCCATCGCCATGAGGGAAAGAGATGAGGCATGTGAAATAAAAATGCCTTGCCTAAGAGCACAGTCGTAACTGCTCCAACAGGGCACACACTCCGGGCATTTCGCACCCGAAGCGCTACCACTATGCTATCACGACTTCCACACTGTATACAGTTGAATTACTTCCAATGACGTCATGTATTCATAGTTTGCATTTTGAAATTATAATAACAAATACACTGCAGATATTATTCTACGGATATGATGAACTCGGTATTGTATACCTGCATATCAACTAACAGGGTTTGATGTTGTAGCCCGCTCCTTTAGAATAGTTGTTGCCATGGATACAGAAATTAAATCTAGAACACCCAAAAAGCTGTCCAGTAGTTAATGATTTATTGATGTATACAGAAAGTCAAGTTGTATTGGTATGGTCACCATAATATGAACCATTTTCTAGAATAAATTTGTAAGTGCAGTTCCACATTTAGTATTGCTGACATGTTGTTAGTTTTATTGTTTATTATACATGCATATTTTTATTCAGGATTTACCGCCATGTTCGAGAGGTATAGCTCTCTGGGCCAGACCAATGTACAAAAGGTCACAAGGACACTCAACGATTATATGAGTGTTCTTGCCGAGAGCATATTTGCCTCTCATGGTGATATCCTGAAGTTTGCGGGTTAGTATGTTTTTATTATAGAAGCTTGAAGATTTACCCATAACGCACCATGTCTTGCATTTCTAGCCTAATACCTCCCACCTCCTGCATAACAAAGCTTGGTTTTCAAGGAAAGTGTGGTACATTGTTTTGCATATGTATGTCCATTTACATGTATGTACTAGTTCTTTGAAACCGTATGATTTTTATGCACGAAACAGCAAACCTTTATAAAACGCTAAATTCCTATACGGAAACTGAAGATGTCAATCTAAGTAATATTATAAATAATGAAAACGTAACTAAATTGTCAGAGGACGAAAATAAAAGATTAAACTACTTGGAAATTGGAAATTGGAAATTTGAACATTGTTCTTAGTGAACTATATTCTATTTCTTTGCACCGACAGTGTGGCAACACTCTCCAGCATTATGGAGTACAGTGCTTGCGATGGAGATTCTAGAACACAGACAGACTATAATCTGATGGATTACGAGGCGCAACATAATCTGAGGTATAGTGCGTCTGATGAATCCACATTTGAATTGGATTCGAAGTGTACTGACCAATTTGAAGGCATTTTGTATAAAACTGTAAAATGTGATTCAGCGACTATTGTTGTGTTCTGCAAAAGAGACATATTTAACATATTTGTGAATAAAATAAGATCTGACTTTGCTCTCGGGAATGATGAAAATCTGAAGTATACTACACACATTACTAGTATGAAAACTAACATTTCAGTTGACATACATGCGTCAACTGTAACAGCTACTGGAGTTGGACACATGATCTGGAGATCTCATAGTTTAGTTAATAGTGCTAAAAAAGTTCTGTTCCAGTACTTAAACCAGGAAAATAAGCATGATAGCATTAACAGCTGTTACAAACAGGCATCACCAGTCCAGCCGAAACGATCTACTGATACAAAGCCACGCGTAGTCGGAAAAGGACATGTAAATCAATCTCAAGTAAATGCTGAAAATATCACAAAAATCAACAAGAATTTGCTGGAAATGCAGAATAATTTTTGTCTTTGCAAAAAGAACTATTAAAAGGAAGAGAATGTCATGGAGTGTTGCAAAATGCTAGTCTTGATAGTCCTGTCCAAAATAGTGAGCACACTAAGCATGCTTCTCAATCCTGACCAGCACAGAAACAGAGTGAAATATGCAAAGACACTCCGATTTACAAGATTGAGTCAATTCAAGGGAACAGGCAAAATGTTCACATTAAGCATATAAATAATCAAACTCCTCTGACACACAATAGGGAAGAAATCAGACCAAGAAATAGTACTCGTAATGCTATGAGATCAAAAACACTTATTATTGGATCTTCTATACTTCATGGTATTAACCCACAAGGACGTACACAAGGAACGCATAAACATTCAATAAGTGGCGCTGGCATTGATGACATAGCAGATGATATTTTACTGTATGATTTGTCTAGTTTTAGCCCGGTTATCATCTACATAGGGGGTAATGATGTAGCCAGGGGTATGTCTGGTCAAATGTTCAAGGAGAAATATATGACCCTGTTAGAAAGCTTAAAAATCAGCAATCCAAAAATGGCCATTGTAGTATGTACTCTTTGTCCTCGCGGAGATGTAGATGTGTTTCAGTTCAATGACTGCATTGAAGAACTTGCTGCAGAAGCTTGTATAAATTGCATAGACATGTGTCAAGCTTTCCGTGATAAGGATGGCAATCCCATCAATTATTTCTTTAACTTTAAGGATAACATCCACCTATCCCGATCTGGTATAAAAAGACTATTAGGTACAATAAATAACTTCACCCAGGTTTGTGGTGACTTTAATAGATGTGTATTTGTACCACGAAGAACATCGCTTGTAAATGGAAACAACAACTATGGCACCAGTGAAACGGACATATGGAAATCGACGTGGGCTAATCTAAATCAACATGGGGATACTCATAGACATCTTCAGTGGAAATTCTCGGGAAGGTGTTTTAACTGTGACCGTCTTGGCCACAAGGCCATACATTGCTATAAGCAATAGAAATCAGGCCATAAATAAACCACTTTTGCCCAATCAATAGGGAAACGCAATAGAGTAAAATACGGTTATCCGTTTGTGAATGCGTATCCTCTAGCAAGCAATAAGAGAAATAAATTGAGAACATTACAGTAAAGGTTAACGGCATTTTGAGCCATAAATAAGGAACGTGACAAAACTGATTATGGATAGTTGTGAGCCCATATCCAGTATGCACATAATACACATACCCCAACTTTCTACATTGGGATTGGATACCCAATTTAAGGGCTCTTTAATATCACTATCTTAATTCAGAAATAGAACCGAAATTCGATATTGATGAATGACATCTGGGGCCTTAAATAAGGAATGTGACGCCACTGAATATGCATAGGCGTGGGCCCCCAAGCAATACACACAAAGTACATACACCGATAGGTTTATACCTTGGGGATGGATACCCAAAATATGGGCTCTTCCATATTACTATGTAATTTCAGAAATAAAAGTCGAAATTTGAACTTGATGAACGGCCCCTGGGTCCCTAAATAGGGAATGTGACACCAGTAACTACACATAGTCAGGGAACTACAACCAATACAAACATAACCCATACACCAATAAGTTTCTACCTTGGGGATGGATACCCAAAATATGGGCTTCTCTAAGACCACTATTTGCAGTAAAAATATATATGAAACAATCATCCTACATTTATTCACCAGCCCACTGGGCCTTAAATAAGGAATGTGACACCAGTGACTACCCATAGGCAGGGACCCACAACCAATACAAACATAAACCATACACCAATAAGTTTTTACCTTGGGGATGGATACCCAAAATATGGGCTTCTCTAAGACCACTATTTGCAGTAAAAATATATATGAAACAATCATCCGACATTTATTCACCAGCCCACTGGGCCTTAAATAAGGAATGTGACACCAGTGACTACCCATAGGCAGGGACCCACAACCAATACAAACATAAACCATACACCAATAAGTTTCTACCTTGGGGATGGATACCCACAATATGGGCTCTTCCATATTACTATGTAATTTCAGAAATAAAAGTCGAAATTTGAACTTGATGAACGGCCCCTAAATAGGGAATGTGACACCAGTATTACCCATAGGCAGGGACCTACAACTAATACAAACATAACCCATACACCAATAAGTTTCTACCTTGGGGATGGATACCCAAAATATGGGCTTCTCTAAGATCACTATTTGCCGTAAAAATATATAGGAAACAATTATCCGACATTTATTCACCAGCCCACTGGGCCTTAAATAAGGAATGTGACACCAGTGACTACCCATAGTCAGGGACCCACACGCAATACACACATAATACATACAACAATAAGTTTCTACCTTGGGGATGGATACCCAAAATAAGGGCTCTTCCATATTACTATGTAATTTCAGAAATAAAAGTCGAAATTTGAACTTGATGAACGGCCCCTGGGTCCCTAAATAGGGAATGTGACACCAGTAAATACCCATAGTCAGGGACCTACAACCAATACAAACATAACCCATACACCAATAAGTTTCTACCTTGGGGATGGATACCCAAAATATGGGCTTCTCTAAGACCACTATTTGCCGTAAAAATATATAGGAAACAATTATCCGACATTTATTCACCAGCCCACTGGGCCTTAAATAAGGAATGTGACACCAGTGACTACCCATAGTCAGGGACCCACACGCAATACACACATAATACATACAACAATAAGTTTCTACCTTGGGGATGGATACCCAAAATAAGGGCTCTTCCGTATTACTATGTAATTTCAGAAATAAAAGTCGAAATTTGAACTTGATGAACGGCCCCTGGGTCCCTAAATAGGGAATGTGACACCAGTGACTTCCCATAGGCAGGGACCTACAACCAATACACACATAACGCATACACCAATAAGTTTCTACCTTGGGGATGGATACCCATAATATGGGCTTCTCTAAGACCACTATTTGCAGTAAAAATATATATGAAACAATTATCCGACTTTATTCACCAGCCCACTGGGCCTTAAATAAGGAATGTGACACCTGTGACTACCCATAATCAGGGACGCACAAGCACTACACATATAATACATATAACAATAAGTTTCTACCTTGGGTATGGATACCCAAAATAAGGGCTCTTCCGTATTACTATGAAATTTCAGAAATAAAAGTCGAAATTTGAACTTGATGAACGGCCCCTGGGTCCCTAAATAGGGAATGTGACACCAGTGACTACCACTAGGCAGGAACCCACAACCAATACAAACATAACTCATACACCAATAAGTTTCTATCTTGGGGATGGATACCCAAAATATGGGCTCTTCCCTATTACTATGTAATTTCAGAAATAAAAGTCGAAATTTGAAATTTATGAACGGCCCCTGGGCCTCTAAATAGGGAATGTGACACCAGTGACTACCCATAGTCAGGGACCCACAACCAATACAAACATAACCCATACACCAATAAGTTTCTACCTTGGGGATGGATACCCAAAATATGGGCTTCTCTAAGACCACTATTTGCAGTAAAAATATATATGAAACAATCATCCGACATTTATTCACCAGCCCACTGGGCCTTAAATAAGGAATGTGACACCAGTTACTACCCATAGGCAGGGACCCACAACCAATACAAACATAAACCATACACCAATAAGTTTCTACCTTGGGGATGGATACCCACAATATGGGCTCTTCCATATTACTATGTAATTTCAGAAATAAAAGTCGAAATTTGAACTTGATGAACGGCCCCTAAATAGGGAATGTGACACCAGTGACTACCAATAGGCACCTACAACTAATACAAACATAACCCATACACCAATAAGTTTCTACCTTGGGGATGGATACCCAAAATATGGGCTCTTCCATATTACTATGTAATTTCAGAAATAAAAGTAAACATTTGAACTTGATGAACGGCCACTGAGCCCCTAAATAGGGAATGTGACACCAGTGAATATGCATATACCTGGACCCACAACCAATACAAACATAACCCATACACCACTAAGTTTCTACCTTGGGGATGGATACCCAAAATATGGGCTTCTCTAATACCACTATTTGCATTAAAATATATATGAAACAAATAGCAGACATTTATCCACCGGCCCACTGGACCGTAAATAAGGAATGTGACACCACTGACTATGCATGAGTGCGAGCACGGGTCCAATAGGCACACAATACATATACACCCAAAACACTCGAAATTTGAACTTGATGAACGGCCACTGAGCCCCTAAATAGGGAATGTGACACCGGTGACTACCCATAGTCAGGAACCCACAATCAATACACACATAATACATAAACCAATAAGTTTCTACCTTGGGGATGGATAACCAAAATATGGGCTCTTCCATATTACTATGTAATTTCAAAAATAAAAGTTGAAATTTGAACTTGATGAACGGCCCCTGGGCCCCTAAATAGGGAATGTGACACCAGTGACTACCCATAGACAGGGACCCACAACCAATGTAAACATAACCCATACACGGATCAGTTTCTACCTTGGGGATGGATACCCATTTTATGGGCTCGTCCATATCACTATGTAATTTTACAAATAAACGTCGAAATTCGACCTTGATTAACGCCCCTGTGCCCCTAAATAGGGAATGTGACACCAGTGACGATGCATATACATGGACCCACAACCAATACAAACATAAACCATACACGGAAAAGTTTCTACCTTGGGGATGGATACCCATAATATGGGCTTCTCTAATGCCACTATTTGCAGTAAATATATATATATGAAACAAACAGCCTACAATTATTCACCAGCCCACTGGGCCTTATTTATGGAATGTGACAAAACTGACTATACATGGGTATGAGCCCGGGTCAAATAGGCACATACTACATATACGCAACACCTCCTATCTTGGGGATGGATACCCAATGTATGGGTTCTTCCATATCACTATGTAATTTCAGAAATAAAAGTGGACATTCGACCTTGATGAACAGCCCCTGGGGCCTTAATTAGGGAATGTTACACCATTGACTATGCATGGATATAAGCCCGAATCCAACAGACACACATTACACATACGCCCAATTTTATACCTTGGATTTGGCTACCCAATGTATTGGCTCTTCCATATCACTATGTAATTTCAGAAATAATAGTCGTAATTCGACATTGATGAACGGCCCAGTGGCATTAAATAGGGAATGTGACACCACTGACTATGCATGAGTGTGAGCCCGTATCCAGTAGACCATAAGCCCAACTTTGTACATTAGAGTTGGATACCCAATTTAAGGGGTTGTTTCATATTACTATGCAATTTCAGAAAAATGACAATATTATTGATCGACATATGTGGTAATAACCAAATATATGCACAGGAGGTGGACCCACAACCGCTACACACGTAATATATACCAGCCCAACAATAACCACATCTATGCACAGGAGGTGGACCCACAACCGCTACACACGTAATATATACCAGCCCAACAATA
The DNA here is from genome assembly GCA_014843695.1 of Archivesica marissinica. Taxonomy (NCBI): domain Eukaryota; kingdom Metazoa; phylum Mollusca; class Bivalvia; order Venerida; family Vesicomyidae; genus Archivesica; species Archivesica marissinica. The sequence continues at coordinate 1,662,351 of CM026394.1, forward strand.
ACCACATCTATGCACAGGAGGTGGACCCACAACCGCTACACACGTAATATATACCAGCCCAACAATAACCACATCTATGCACAGGAGGTGGACCCACAACCGCTACACACGTAATATATACCAGCCCAACAATAACCACATCTATGCACAGGAGGTGGACCCACAACCGCTACACACGTAATACCAGCCCAACAATAACCACATCTATGCACAGGAGGTGGACCCACAACCGCTACACACGTAATATATACCAGCCCAACAATAACCACATCTATGCACAGGAGGTGGACCCACAACCGCTACACACGTAATATATACCAGCCCAACAATAACCACATCTATGCACAGGAGGTGGACCCACAACCGCTACACACGTAATATATACCAGCCCAACAATAACCACATCTATGCACAGGAGGTGGACCCACAACCGCTACACACGTAATATATACCAGCCCAACAATAACCACATCTATGCACAGGAGGTGGACCCACAACCGCTACACACGTCCTCCAAAATCTAAAATGACTAATCTATTCAGGAGGCGTCGCTCATATGGGCAACCGTTAGCGACGATAAATAAACGTAAAAACACACACACACATGGTTAAAGCGATATTACAATGCACACAAACTGTATTTTTACACATAAATAACAATACAACTACAAATTCTTCCGAAATAATTCGAACATTAACTTTCAATCAATAAATAGTGATTACGCGGTCTACACACTCTCAAACGTGAACGTAGGATTTCATATAACGGACATGCAGCAGTACTCCTGAATTGACGTTGATTTATTATTTGAGTCTATACTAAATGTGTGATATTGTTGTTTAAAGAAAATGTAAATGATAATAAATATGCATTGTGAGATATAATGGTAAATCTATATCATAAAGTTGTTACACGCCCTGTATTACGCATGGCTGTTGACCATATTTACATGCATTTGTAATGTCAACAGACGTCGTATATTTATTAGTTTCTGTGGCCAATCTTCTTAGGGAAAAACACTAAAATAGGAAAGTACATTCTGTAAAATTTTCATTTTTTCACAGATGTAGTGTCGCTTTAATTGTATTCGAAATAATTACATGCAACATATATCTGTATGTGCCACATGAAACCCAAAACACCCTGCAATATATAACCTATATCAACGAACAGAAAAGTATACATTTTCAGCTTGTGTTTTCAGTTTATATAGGTCTGCCAGTCGGAAGACACTGTACGTTGTCACGAGCCTCTCTTTCTCCTTATGTCTATTTTCCGATATATTTGCTCTAACCAGGGTCTACCCTATCGTAGACTCGCTGGAGTTGTATAGGGGGTTTCTCTACGGTCCTTCAATAATGCTCTAACCAGGGTATATCCTATCGTAGACTCGCTGGAGTTGTCTAGGGGGTTTCTCTACCGTCCTTCATATATTATAACTCAACACAGTCTATCATTTTCCTTGGTATAATATCATTTACAACAATCTCATTTATTTCAAATCTATAACATGTATCATATATTCGTGATATCTCGTATCTTATTATTCGCCTCACTATTCCATGTGTTCATAATAGTTCTATGACTATACTAATTCCCTTCCTTTATCAAACTATTCCAATAGATATATTAGCCAAAACAATCGTTTCTTAAAAGGCCTAATTATCTTCCGTTCACGTATTTAATACGACTTTAATATTTAAGAGTTAATACTTCTTTAAATATTAATTTTTCTAACTATCATAGAAACAGTTTATATTCTAATAGTGAGTTACATATTTCCTTAACGCCTCCATGACTGGATAAAACTGCACTAATTTCTTCATCATTTTTCATTTCTTAAATAGCAAAATTAACTACTATAACAGACATAACGGCGCCAAACATATGTGATGTTATATAATAGTATTACATGTTTATCTGTCATCAAGAAAGCGGCGATTATCTTATATAACTGACCACCTGCACTCGGTGGTGTCAAAATATATTTTGCTCCCGCGCAAACAGAGAACGGATAATTTAGGCGCGAAAATAATAGTAGACGATTATACATAATACATAATAATCATACATGGTTAACAATGTGTCATATATATAAATAAATAAATGTATTTATATAATACATTTCTATTTATATATGACAATAATTTATTCGTGCAAATATATTGTTTGTTTTTTCTATCTTTTGCACAACGTGAGGGACGAAAGGTCGCTGGTGATTTGAGACTTGCTACCGATGTGTACCCATCACGCATTAAAGTTTGAATAGTCAATTTTGATGAAAGAAGCTGTACATTACAGACGGATCTTAGTCCAGTGGTAACACGCTGGACTGGTAATCCAGGGGTCGCAGGTTCGATCCCCGTCTGACCATAATAAAATTAACAGTCTTTCAGAATATTAACAACTGCAGCAACGAGGACGACGATGGAAACCACAACTAACAACAACCAACTACAATTAGGGGTCGCATGTTCGATCCCCCGTCTGACCCTAATAAAATTAACAGTCTTTCATATGGGACTTTAAAACGAGGTCTCGTGTCGGTGCTTTACATCGTGCACGTAAAAGAACCAGCGGAGACTCTGGAATGGGTATCTGCCTGTTTCATTGCACTATCCTCCAACATTCTAAAATGACTAATCTCTTCAGGATGGTCGCTCATATGGGCAACCGGTAGCGACGATAAATAAACGTAACACACAAGCTAGACATTTAATGACAACATTTTGTGAATTTTTATTTCAAGTTATAATGGTTTACAGTTAGATTTTGCTAATCTTATATTGTTCTCCAGTTGTTATTCGTTGAGAAAGATCCCGGGTACCCATACAAAACGTATTTCAGGCACGGGCGGATACCGAGATTCGAACATACAGTGATGATGGGCACCTGAACTATTTCTGGAAGCCTGGCTGGTTTTCTCTAAGCATATGATCAGTATGTGACTCCAAGAAAGTACAGTTGGTCTATGAACAGCTGAGCGCGATACGAGTAACGCATCGTTCTTTATCAAAGGGAACAATCTGCTTCTTCCATTTAGTAATAGGCTTATCAATGGGAAATATCTTAATGTTGTTGTCTTAAGTAATTCGTTCCACAGCTTTCACAGTGTCTGTTTAGTGTCTAGTTAGTGAATGATGGGGACCATATTTTACACACAAAGTGTGGGTGTGAATCCCACTGCATATGTAGTATTCTTTCATGTGATGAAACTGTCGAGTTGGCTTGCGGAAAATCAGTGGTTCGACATGGTTACTGGTGATTGAATGAAATGCTGCTAGGAGGTGCACCCGGTGTCTTCTTACACCAATAACAGATGGATAGTCGTCATATGACATTAGCTGTCGGTGCAACTTTAAACCCCCAACAAACAAATAGTTATAACTATTAAAATTATCACCCAAGATCCGCAACTTAATTCTCAGTCTGAAGCTGTTTATCAGTCAGTGTTTACAATTTATCTTTATTACAGTAATGTCCGTCCCTTCAAGTATATTTTCAGGAGAGAGAAACCGTAAGCTGTCACTTGCTTTCCGTCCACTAAGTGTTGTAAATAATAATGTACATGATAGAAAATAAATATGCTTAAACTAAGTATATTTTACTTCAAATGACTACACATATACGAAAAATTGATTTCAATAATGTTTCAACTTAAATTGCCTTATTTCCTAATCATAGTCACATATTAACTTAAAAAACTACTCTTTCCTAAATATTACCTTAGAAATGACTGAAACTCTTGTATATGAAACGTCATCTATGTGGGGAAGGACATTACGAGGATGGACATTACGGATAACCTTCCTTTTTTGTTAATATTTTTTAAATTCATACCGAACAAATGAAAATGAACTGTTGCCGTGATGATAGGATGTTTTTGGCATCATACATCATATATGTTGCAGAAGAAATAATGGGGCGATTCATTTTCCTATCACAACTTATTTTAGATTTACTGTAGGATATATATATTTTTTCAAACTAAAAATATATCAGTTTATTATTCCTACATGAACTAAAACATGGGATACAACCGTATTATAAACCATTACAAAGCATAAATGTGTTACCACGAAAACGTATTCAGTCATGATACAACTTCAAATTAAGGGCAATGGATTTTTCTAAATGATAAAAAAAGGTTTTACCATCTTTCAATTTTGGAATGTTTTTGACATGCAAATAGTGAAAATATGCAATATTCATAATATGCAAACTAGCTTAATACACTTCATAATGTGCTAAGATTTCGTAATGAACTTTTGCGCACATATACAACATATCAATTAATTTGACCTGCTGTATTTGTTATTCAAATAAATTCATTATTGTGGGTGGAATAAGCATGTACAGCTACTGTTCTTGAACTTGCCCATTTATTGTGCACCAGACCAGCCATAAGTTTTTAATCTCACAGCCTCTGACCGCACGGCGTGCATACTCTGATATAATAGGGTGTCCGGGATTCCAACAAGTTCTTATGTCCGTAATATGAACTGTCTGGCCCGTTATAATCACGCCACTGATGATCGTCGTTAAAATAAAACCTAACAAATATAGTCAGTATATTTAAAACGACGCGTTTCCTTTGCATACGTTAGTACCGATTCCCTGTTCCACCACAATCACCTCAGTCACTGTTGTTGGGTTAACCTATTTCCAGTCCGACATCGAAGCAGCTGTTGGTGGTTTGCAACTATTGTCTATGGGATTACTGTAATCCATCTGAACAATTAATAAATACATAGTTACACATGTGATTAACAACGATACTGATGTTGGTTGTGATGATGATGATGATGACGGCGGCGACAACAACGATGTTGGTTGTGATGATGACGTCGACAACGCAAATGATGATTGTAGTGATGACGTTGATGATTGCGATGATTAAAATGATGATGATGACGGCGACAACGATGATGATATGATGATTGTGATGATGCTTGTGATAATGATGGTAATCGTGATGACGATGATGACTATTATGGTGATGACGTTGACGATTGTGATGATGACGATGGCGACGACGATGATGATTATGAGGATGATGACGTCGACGACAATGACAACAACGATGGTGATTGTGATGCTGACGCTGATGATTGTGATGATGTCGTCGTCGTCGACGACGAAGACGATATCGAATATAATGGTGATGACAATGACAACAAATGATGACGATTGTGGTGATGATGATGATTATGACAACGATGATTATGAGGATGACGTCGACGACGATGACAACGATGATGATTGTGATGCTGACGTTGATGAGTGTGGTAATGGCGATGATGATGACGATGTTGAATGTAATGGTGATTACAACGACAACGATGATGACGAGTGTGGTGATGATAATGATGACGACGATGATGATACTGATGACGTCGACGACAATGACGACAACGATTGTGATGCTGATGATTGTGATAATGATTGTGACGCTGCTTGTGATGATGATGATGATGGCGATGATGACGTCGTCGACGACGAAGACGATGTCGAATATAATGGTGATGACAATGACAACAAATGATGACGATTGTGATGATGACGGCGATGCCGACAATGATGATTATGAGGATGATGACGACGATGACGACAACGATGATGAGTGTGATGCTGACGTTGATGATTTTGATAATGATTGTGGTGATGACGGTGGTGATGATGACGACGATGTTGAACGACAACGATGACGAGTGTGGTGATGATGTTGATGATTGTGATGATGACGACGACGACAACGATATTGAGGATGACGACAACGATGATGATTATGATGCTGACGTTGATGATTGTGAAAATGATTGTGGTGATGACGACGATGTTGAATGTAATGGTGATGACAACGACAACGACGGGTGCGTGATGACGCTGATGATTCTGATGATGACGACGGCGACGACCACAACGGTGATGATGACGATGTCGATGATGATGATGACGTCGACGACGATGTTGAATGTAATGATGATGATGACAACGATGATGTAGACGATTGTGGTGACGAAGTTGATGATTGTGATGATGACGATTATGATGATGATGACCACGATAATGATGATGATTGCTATGCTGAAGTTGTTGATGATGAGGATGGTAATCGTGATGGCGATGATGACGACGATGTTGAATGTAATGGTGATGACAACGACAACGATGATGACGATTGTTGATGATGTTGATAATTGTGATGACGACGGCAACGACAACGATGTCGATGATGATGATGGCGATGATAATTGTGATGCTGACATTGATGATTGTAATGATGATTGTGATGATGATGATGATGGTGGTGGTGGTGATGATGATGATGATGACGATGATGCTTGTGTTGATTAATAAAGAGAAACAATTATGTCATTGTAATGATTGTGATTATGATGACGATACCTGTTTTCGCTAGCATGTTCCAGGAACATCACGGACGACGACGCCGATGATGATGATACTGATGACGATGATGCTTGTGTTGATTAATAAAGAGAAACAATTATGTTATTGTAATGATTGTGATTATGATGACGATGATGACGATACCTGTTTTCACTAGCATCTTCCAGGAACATCATTGCCCTGAAAAACAGTATGCTATATAATAACTGCTACATAACAGAACATAATTTTATTACTCAAAACATATGAATGCTACACGAGTTAATAACTGGCAAAACCATCAAACATAAACATATTATTGCAACAAATGGAAATGACTGCACGATATCAGTATTGTAAGGGCCATATAATGAATGTAATTGTTTACAATTTATATTGAACAGTTTGTATAGGCCATATCAAGTAAATTGACCTTTTAACTGATTTTCTTTAATGCAGTGAGCAAGGCATGTAACATGACTGTTTGCGGAGCGCATGGTGCATATTTGCCTGCTTAAGGGGGGGGTGGACGGACGGACGGACTAGTATATTGGGTCCATATGCTGGACGGCACTGCCTTGTTCTCGGTGTGATGTTCCTGTGCACTTCTGCGAATGGACCCTTTTTCCGCTGTGAATTATTCGTTCACATTGTTACTGTAATTATTATTATATGTAACCCGTGTCTCCATTCCCAAGATACAAACCTATCCTTGTGTGTGTTATGTGTGAATTGGTTATGGGCCCACGTCTATGCATAGTCACTGGTGTCACATTCCCTAGTTAGGGCTCCAGGGTCCGTTCATCAAGGTCGAATTTCGACTTTTATTTCTGAAATTACATAATGATATGGAAGAGCCCATAGGTAGAAAGTAGAGCGTATATGTATTGTGTGCCTATTGGATCCAGGCTCGCACTCATGCATAGTCAGTGGTATCACATTCCTTATTTAAGGCCAAGTGGGCCGTTGAATAAATATCGGCTATTTGTTTCATATATATTTCAATATTTTTACTGCAAATAGTGGTATTAGAATAGCCCATATTTTGGGTATCCATCCCCAAGGTACAAACTTATCCTTGTATATGTTATGTGTGTATTAGTTGTGGGTCCACATATATGCATAGTCACTGGTGTCACATTCCCTATTTAGGGCCCCGGAGCCGTTCATCAAGTTCAAATTTTGACTTTTATTTCTGAAATTACATAGCATATGGAAGAGCCCTTATTTTGGGTATCCATCCCCAAGGTAGAAACCTATTGTTGTATGTATTATGTGAGTATTGCTTATGGGTTCCTGGCTATGGGTAGTCACTGGTGTCACATTCCCTATTTAGGGGCCCGGGGGCCATTCATCAAGTTCAAATTTCGACTTTTATTTCTGAAATGAAATAGTAATATGGAAGAGCCCATACATTGGGTATCCAACCCCAAGGTAGAAAGTTAGGCTTATATGTATTGTGTGCCAATTTGATTCGGGCTCATGCCCGTGCATAGCAAGTGGTGTCACATTCCTTACTTAAGGCCCAGTAGGCCGTCGAATAAATATCGACTATTTGTTTCATATAATTATATTTTAATGCAAATAGTGGCATTAAAGAAGCCCATATTTTGGGTATCCATCCCCAAGGTAGAAACTTATTGGTGTATGGGTTATGTTTGTATTGGTTGTGGGTCCCTGCCTATGGGTAGTCACTGGTGTCACATTCCCTATTTAGGGGCCCAGGGGCCGTTCATCAAGTTCAAATTTCGACTTTTATTTCTGAAATTACATATTAATATGGAAGAGCCCATATTTTGGGTATCCATCCCCAAGGTAGAAACTTATTGGTGTATGTATTATGTGTGTATTGATTGTGGGCCACTGTCTATGGGTAGTCAATGGTGTCACATTCCTTATTTAAGACCCAGTGGGCTGGTGAATAAATGTCGGATGATTGTTTCATATATATTTTTACAGCAAATAGTGGTATTAGAGAAGCCCATATTTTGGGTATCCATCCCCAAAGTAGAAACTTATTGGTGTATGGGTTATGTTTGTTTGGTTGTGGGTCCCTGCCTATGGGTAGTCACTGGTGTCACATTCCCTATTTAGAGGGCCCAGGGTCCGTTCATCAAGTTCAAATTTTTATTGATGAAATTACATAGTAATATGAAAGAGCCCTTATTTTGGGTATCCATCCCCAAGGTAGAAACTTATTGGTGTATGGGTTATGTTTGTATTGGTTTGTGGGTCCCTGCCTATTGGTAGTCACTGGTGTCACATTCCCTATTTATGGGCCCAGGGGCCGTTCATCAAGTTCAAATTTCGACTTTTATTTCTGAAATTACATAGTAATATGGAAGAGCCCATATTTTGGGTATCTATCCCCAAGGTAGAAACTTATTGGTGTATGGGTTATGTGTGTATTGATTGTGGGCCACTGTCTATGGGTAGTCAGTGGTGTCACATTCCTCATTTAAGGCCCAGTGGGCTGGTGAATAAATGTCGGATGATTGTTTCATATATATTTTTACTGCAAATAGTGGTATTAGAGAAGCCCATATTTTGGGTATCCATCCCCAAGGTAGAAACTTATTGGTGTATGGGTTATGTGTGTATTGCTTGTGGGTCCCTGTATATGGGTAGTCAGTGGTGTCACATTCCCTGATTAGGGTATTAGGGGCTGTTCAACAGGTAGAATTTCGACTTATGTATCTGAAATTACATAGTGATATGGAGAGGGTATTTTGGGTATCCAATCCCAACCTCAAGGTAGAAAGTTGGGCTTATGTGTAGTCTGTGCCATTGGATCCGGGCTCACTCCCATGCAACCCGAGATAAAACATGTGTAGACGGGTAAAGACATCGTATATATGACCGACTCATTCCCTTATCCGACTACTATGACACTGTTAGTCAAACATCTTTACAATTAAAGTGTACCTTGTCATGTGCGATGCTTGCTTTTCATCTACGGAACTCGTGCTGATATCCATCGCTGTGAAATTTATGTCACCAGAAAGCCTGGTGTAATGCGTCAACGCCGAATATACAAAATGTCTAGTAAATATTACCGGTAAAGGGACGCAAATCATTCTGATTTTGTGTACGACAGTTACGCCCCATTACCAATTTCCCATAATGCAACCTATTGCTCAAAACACTATTGATTGCTAGCTTGTTTTCACTCTAATGGCAAGAGCCAGCGGAAGTGGGTGGGGTAATCCAAATATTTAGACTTGAAAATGTGAAATTTTACTATCAATGCATTTTTCAAATAACAGATCGAAATAATTATGTAGAGGTCTTATATATATCTAGGTCATAATGTGAGAAATAAATACTAAAACGTGTAAAAGAGAAGAAAACATACCAGTAATGAAATGATCTGAGCATATCCTAGACGCTGCAGTCGGAGTTTCCTTTCTGTCGATACTTGCCTACCAAGCTCTTCGCCGTTCTTCACTATATGTGTGTGTTTTTTCGCCTTCATTTAATCTTACTTTAGGTGTAACCAGGTTGATTTTGTTCAATCATTTTGTTGCAGTTGTTTCCCTTTGACCAGTAGTTTATTTGTTTCCACTTGCCTGATTGTTCAATCTAGCGTGACCAAATGCATCTTGGGAATATCTCGGAGTTTGCAGACAGCTTTGAATTGACCAGGGCAGACATCTTTACTTGATTATTCTGGGCTTCTTTTTAGTTTATGCGTTTCTCAAGGTGAGCTTTTGTTTGAGTTGTGGTGCAATGTTTTAGCTAGCATATTGTATTAGTTGAAAGCGTACTGATAATGTTTTCCTTTATAAATGGAGTACACTTTACATATTTACATGGTTTCAGTAAATGGCAGCATATTAACTTTACTGTTACAGAAATATTTAAGTCACCTATCATTCTATTGCACAATCTAATATCTTATCTGCAGAGTCTAACCAGCATGTCACAGTGAGAAAACACGGATGGGAGTGAGTGGGTGGACACAGCCTGAACCATCAATCGGTAGGTTAATTATGTAATTATCAGTCTGTGATACCTCTGTGTATAAGTAATATGTTTTACCTTTATATGTTAAATTGGGTCTTGTCACTTGACAACATGATATACATGATACGTCAGTTATTAGGGATATTGTAACAGCCAGGTAACGTAGAAGTCATGAATGTATAATTATATGTACGTTACATAAATTGTATCATTTACAATGTCATATATTTAGTGTGCTTCACATTGTGTATTTTCAGGGCTCGTTATATCCGTTATATCCATGGTTAGTTGTCATCCACTTCACTTATAATGCTATATATAAAGACTGCGTGTCTAACTGGATGTGAAAATAAAGGACCTTCATAGAACTTATCCATGGACTTACGTTTTATTGTATAATTGGTAAATACGCCTTGGGTGACATAGGTATACAATAAAACCTTCGCTTATCATTAGTTTCGTTTCGGTTTGTGCAACCATTTACCCAGCAAGAGGTAACCATTTCGACAATAGTAGCTATTTATTATAAGATCGAGCTAACACAAACGCTTGCCTTTTAAAATGGCCGCCAACAACAGGTGCTCTCGATCTTTGACGTCACATGCAAAGCATGTATTACGCGTAGCATAGTTTATATTCTAAAAAGTCGTTTTTATAAATTAAAATTGTTTTAAAACAAGATCAACACACATACCGTTGTATTGAATTCTGCACAGTCTATAACGTCTCTTGACACAATATCCCGGTGTTACTGGTTGTCGACGACGTAGTACATAACAGACTCCTATAGGTTTAGAATTGTCATACACTGCAAACAATTGTATGTCACCAAATAAACAATATTTTACCTTTCATTCCCCAAAATCTCGAAGAAAACAGATTGTTTACTTATTGAGAAAAGTTGACAAAATAGCGGTACCTCATTCTCAGTAATCCGGAATGACGTCTAACTGTGGAAATTGCCTACAGCGCGAGCATTAGTATGTAAGCAACAGTTTTTTTTAACAAAACAATATAAATAAGGAACACTTACTTATAATAGGCTTAATTTATCATTTTCACTCAAAATTCATTTGTTGGAGAGCATTTCGTCTATATACTGTATCTAAAACACTAATTTAGTTTAACTTAGACAAACACACGGGGCATAAGAAGTCGTCGCCCCTCCTAATTACTCTGACTGGGTGCAGAACCGTAACTGGACCCATCCATCGGAACACATCACACGGTGCCTAACAGAGAATAACTAGGTTTACACAACCATGTATATCAGTTGGAGAACCTCTGTGAATACACAAGGACCTGAAGGCGAAAAACGGTGAAAATCGATATTATGCATAAGGACCCCTTGTGTGTAATAACGGACATAACTCATAAACACGGAGCAGTGAGACTATAATGACATTTTTATTCGTAAATATATTGTCGTGGCAGACGATGCATATGTCATTTTGGAGAAAAAATTGCCAATTTCTTTAAAAAATTATATTATATGGTGAAACGGATATAGTGAAATTAGTGAAAACTGGGGTAGGATTAAAGTTTTCACTGCTAATTTACCTTGTCCGATATATTATGATCAGTTAGAAATAGATTGGAAGTGCACAAGGTATGTTTATTTATAATTCCGGTAACTGGAGCGTGAACTATTGCGTGATCTCTTGCGACTTGCTATTCCCACAGTTAGGCGAAAATCTGTTCTGGGCGAAAACTCGTCACGCCGGGATATTACCTTCGAGTTTCCGGTTTCCATTATGATACGAAACGGTCGGCATTCAACACAACAAATCTTAAAACTACATAGTAAATGATAGTTTCTAAATGTATGTCTATGATGTAAATAAAGTAACTTTCCTCTTTTATTCCAAATAATTAGAAATGAATATGACTACGTAAATAACAATGGGCGCCGTCATTTTTACCACGACCCGAAACCGACATCTGTGGTGACTGGTACCGGAGTTTTCGTGACCTTTCAGAAAATCAATGTTGCGTAACATCGAATGGGTGTAAATATAAAACGAACAAATTGTCTGCAGCTTGATGATAATTTCTATTATTTTGATGAATATTTCTTTTCACAGTTAACACTTACAGTTTAACAAGCATTTTCCCAATGTGGACACCTGAATTCATCACCTAATCTTGTAAACCTGACATTTGAACAGTAAATGAGGTGGGTCCAATGGCCACAGTGCCCATTTGTAAGGGCTGTTGAATATTGCCTGTACTTTCGCTTTGTAGGTGGTGGACTGCTATAAACCTAAAACAAAATTAAAAACTATTCCTTTAAGTACACTACTACAGGACACATCGTTTAGTTGACGATGACAGTAAACCATTGTATGGACCTCAAAACAATATAAGAGAAGTCTCCAAAACTATCTCCCCTTACACTAATTAAAATTGTAACCCAGTCTATTTTGACCTTCACATTAAATGACAGGTAGGTAAAATCAGACAACGCAAAACAAAACTGGAAATGGTCTATGTTTTGCAGTAAATCCAATGGATAAATGGTGATGCAATATTGCATTATGAAAGATAGCATGTTTTATACCAATGCAAGGAAAATAACCGATTACTTACACCTCCAAGGATTATACGTAGCATTTTTGTTGCCAATTACGGAAAATGACCTTTGAAACGAAGGTATCCTGATTTGAGGACACTAGAGGATATACATGAAATCAACGTTTAAATTTCAAGGCAGAGTTTCACCATTAAAAATCGGCCATTTTGAATATTTGATTATTGCGAAAAACAAAAATAGAACTCGAAATAGACGAAAATGTTTATCTCCGTGACATTACGGTGAGCCAAATAAGATTTCGTTTAATATCCAATTGTTCATACGTATGAAATAATAATCATTCGGATTTCTTTTGTGAAGACTGTGCAGAAAAAATGGGTGAATTTCACCTGTCGACTTCAAACAGCTAATGACATGCACAACAGTAATACAATATATATTTCACCTGTCAACTTCAAACAGCTAATGACATGCACAACAGTAATACAATATATATTTCACCTGTCGACTTCAAACAGCTAATGACATGCACAACAGTAATACAATATATATTTCACCTGTCGACTTCAAACAGCTAATGACATGCACAACAGTAATACAATATATATTTCACCTGTCGACTTCAAACAGCTAATGACATGCACAACAGTAATACAATATATATTTCACCTGTCGACTTCAAACAGCTAATGACATGCACAACAGTAATACAATATATATTTCACCTGTCGACTTCAAACAGCTAATGACATGCACAACAGTAATACAATATATATTTCACCTGTCGACTTCAAACAGCTAATGACATGCACAACAGTAATACAATATATATTTCACCTGTCTACTTCAAACAGCTAATGACATGCACAACAGTAATACAATATATATTTCACCTGTCGACTTCAAACAGCTAATGACATGCACAACAGTAATACAATATATATTTCACCTGTCGACTTCAAACAGCTAATGACATGCACAACAGTAATACAATATATATTTCACCTGTCGACTTCAAACAGCTAATGACATGCACAACAGTAATACAATATATATTTCACCTGTCGACTTCAAACAGCTAATGACATGCACAACAGTAATACAATATATATTTCACCTGTCGACTTCAAACAGCTAATGACATGCACAACAGTAATACAATATATATTTCACCTGTCGACTTCAAACAGCTAATGACATGCACAACAGTAATACAATATATGTTTCACCTGTCGACTTCAAACAGCTAATGACATGCACAACAGTAATACAATATATGTTTAACGTTCTTAACCCTTTGTATTCTGGACCTCTGAATATCTGGACATTTTATCAGAAATCTGTTAATCCACTTTTGTTTTGATGGTAGTTACATTTAAATGCATATGCTGTTTATTATGCTTCATAAACACCCATATAACTATATATTTGGAAAGGTAATAAAATTCTTCATATCATGCATATAACATAACAAAATTTTGCATGCACAATAAAAAGGAATATTGGTAAAAACATTGGGTAAAATTAAATTTGGGCCACAACGAAAATCCTACCCCTGTCTTCAGGCTTTATTACTGGTATTATTACCATCCAACATAAAGAATATAATCCAATGTATGGATTATGCACAATTTTAAGCATTACAAAAGCACCCAAAAAAAAATTAAATTATTCCATATATTTCCAAAGAATTTTTGAATAAAACCACTGCCTCTCCAATTTGGAAAGAACTTCTGAGATAAAAAAACAACACAAAACACTACACTGGTATTCACACTATATACACAGGTCTTCTTCTGTTTATTCTGCTGGTATTCCATATTTTATAATATATAATAGCTGGGTTAGTGTCCAAATGAAATTATTTTATTTAAAACTTAAATATCATTGAATTTTTTTAAAAATTGTATTGTTTTTTTGTTGGTATTTTTGATTTGTTCCTGAACTATACATGTCTACATCTGTTTGATTGTTGTCTGTCGTAAGCACTGTCAGACTGCACTAAGTATGTGTTCAGCAACACACTTGGTACAGCCACTGTGGTAGGCACATCAACAGGCGTCCACTTCGGTGCAAAAGGTGGAGGCGGGTTTCTGGTCCTTTCCTGTTCGGCATAACGGTTGGTCTCTGTTACCAGGTGTTTCCAGAGTTCCTGCCCACAAAGGATGTCAAAATAATGCATGTGTTGGGCTTCTTCAGGGTGTTGTTCTGAAGCACCTGGATGCATGGTGAATCGGCGTTTCATACGAGTGGTAAACCCATCCTGGACCCATTGCTCGTGAAACCCATCAAAATCGTCCTCCTCCGAATCCGACGCAAAAAATCCATCTAACAATGGATCACCGTACCGATCAATCTCGTCAACGTCTAAACGGCCTCTATCATGCCCATTCCCAACAAAATCGTCGATGGTCTCATCAAAATCCACCTCTAAATAGCTCCCATCACTAATCAAGTCAGATCCATCCACCATTATTATTCTACGATCGAAATTTCTGAAAATATCGCTTAGAAAAATGCTTTTTTTTTTTCACTTCCTGACTCTGACTGTTTTAAAATTCGCGGCGAGTACCTGTCGAAGTGAAAACAAAACCGGAAGAGCTATTATTTACGACAAATTTGACAAAAATCAGCTGTGTACATGTCACCTCTCCAAAATACACATGAATGTGTATCCCGAATGGAAAGGGTAATTACACACGGATGTGTATCCCGAATATAAAGGGTTAATATCTATATTTAGAATATTCTTAACACCAATGCACACATTTATAACCGTTCATGTCCGAAAAGCTTCAAAATATTGGTCAGAAATCCCGCCATCAGATCAGGGCGGAAAGTGCTACAAATGACTTTTAACGATAAGACCTCGAAATAACAGAAAAAACAAATTATGTAGTGGTCTTGTTTTATAGGACTAGGCTTCAACTAGATGACATCTTTTATAACGGCACCAACCCAGACAACACATGTTCGATAACTACGATGCCAATGATGAGGCCGAACTGAGTGAGTGTTCACAGCTCTATATGTCTTGGCTTTGGCATAACCATAATGATGGTTGGGGTCATCTAGGTTGGTAGCGACCATTGTATACGAGCACTTGAAAGTGTTAAGTGCACCAGCCCTGGCTGCCCATCTCGTTTTAGAAAGTGATTGTAATTTAGATCGATTATCCATACAGTGAAACCTGTGTTAAGCAGCCTGCCAAGGGAATCACAGAAAGTGGCTGCTTAGTACAGGTGGCTGCTTAATAGAGGTCAAATGTATAATAAAACAATGTATTGGGACTCTGGAAACTGGCAGACTCTGGAAACTGGCAGCTTAATACAGGTTGACTGCTTAATGGAGGTGACCACTAAGACAGCTTTGACTGTATATGTGCCCTGGTGTCATGATCATTTGCGCCAGTTTCCTGAAAATGCAACAGCCGTTTGCCCGAGTAAATAATCAGGAACTCTACTTCTTGAACGGTGTTCATCATGTTTCGGGCAAGCGGCTCATCCGATGCATGGATAAAGGTCAGGTTTAGGCAATGAGCTTTGCAGTGCAAGTACACTGCATCGGGAATGATCTGCTGAATTAGCCATTGAACACCACAGAACTTTTTGGATGGTCCATCGTAACCTTGACCTCATTTTTGCAATATCTTCACTGGCTGGTCTCAGATTAGCCAGGAACGCGTTGGATAATGATGAACCCGTAGTATCACAATCAATTTATACATTTAGATCTTTTGACAATTCGTTCATGTTTGATTTGTTGTGAATGACCAATGCCAGTTTTCTCCCCTTGCCCCCTTAGTTACGATCGCGTTTTTATTGCATTTTAAGCATTAATTTAATTAAATCTTACATACGGGTGTAAGCCTAGGTGCCTGGCCGACCTATGCGGTTAACCAGTACTAAGCAATGTGTGGGGTCTTGCTCAAAGGCAGGGATCAGTCTGGAACCCAGGCTATTACACATACAACATTAGTAGAAACTATTTATTTGACAACGATTGCGAAACAAGCTTTAACCCTTTCAACACCACATACCTCTAAATAGGCTTACAAAAAAGTGTAGAGCCGGCTTGTGACGAGCCGTCTCATCAGGATCTGCACTTTTTGCAAGTAATATTACAATTTTTAGAAAATAATTTACCCATTTTTATAAATGAACTGATCCAAATGTAATTTTCTTATTAATTTAATTGGTCTAAAAATGTCATGGACCAGTCTATGTCAGTTACTTGGTGTTGAATGGGTTAACAGCTTATATTTATCACTCGTCGGCGTGGATGTGTATATGTGGTCATTCGTGTTGTATTTAATGGTCATATTGTGTATTTTAACCCCATTTTGTTGAGTTATATTAAATAACACCACTCGAAGGCACAATCACGCAATTTCTACCCTAATCTACCAAAGCAATGCAAAGCACATTAATTTTGGATTATGAAAATGAGGGTAATTCAATAAGCTTCCTCTACCGGTATGTAAAATATAGCTCAATGAGAGACATCGGTCAATTACTGCCCCTTAATACTCTCTAAAAGTAGATAGGTCCTATTAAGTGTTTTCCTCTGTTTTTATCGTTGTTTCCTTTGCACAACATGCTAGCAAGGTTATCCCACTATCGCTTCATATGATTATTAAATTACTATATCTCAACAAATCTCCTACAATATATGTGCAATGTGTACTTATTTGTAAAATAATGTTATCACTTAATTAACACGTTTTTGATAAAATCACATTTATCATACCGCAACATCTGGTTACGGCACAACAGTAAAAACAAAGGATTCTAACTAATTCACATTTTGGAATACCGGTAAATAAGACTTTATCTGCCAAGGGAGGTAATAGAAAATTACAGATGTCTCATTCTCTCTGCAGTATGAAGCCATGAGTGAGGAACATACTCACAACTGTTTAGAGGAGAAGATGGCCATACCAGAGGGAGGTACGTTGTATATTTCTGATATTTGAGCGACGGGCAGTTTACCTAACAACACTCCTAGCTAGGCTCCAGCGGTTAACCAGTACTTGGTGCGCCAAACTCCGTAAGAATTTGTTGCCAACTTTTTCATATACTCGGTCTGAGCGGGACTCGAACCCGTGACCGTCAGTGATGATAAGTTTCAGTGGTATACAAGTCAGCGACCGTAACCACTCGCCCATGGAGGCAGGCTTTTTATGTTTCGTAATGCATTCATTAAATTTCATTTATATATAGTTGTTGTAGGATTATTTAACGCTTCAATGCAGTTTCCTGGTTTGACTGTAAATTGTATTTTCTATTATTAAGGTGTAGAGGAACGTATGGATGTGAGTGAATGTTTTGAAGACACCGCTAATGATGGTGGCAGTTACGTGAGCGTAAATGTTAAAGGACAAGGACGACCTATATACATTCGATCTGGAGACGACAAGTTAGTACTGCTTTAAATAGTTCATTACTGTGACCCGAGTGCGTATACTCCATTGACTTGAAATCACATGCCATTCACAGCTGTATGTTCGAATACTGGGGGTGACGAATTATTTCATGTGAGGAAGCTATCCAGTTGAATTGCTGATGGTTGATGGTTATACCTGGGTGCCCAGCCTGTCTGTGCCTGAAATAGGGCCTACTACTCGGAGGGGTACCCGAGATCTTCACATACCAATGATACCTGGAGAGTTACCATATTACTTGAGCTGTTGGTGCTAACTTTCAACCCCAAAGCACATAAAATGTGTCCCTGAAAATGACCCCAAAAAATCCTGAATTTGATATATATATTTTTTTCTTGTCTATATAATTATTGTGACTTCTTGAAGAAGTCTTCTTCCTCTCATAATAAGAGTTATTGACAGTTAAAATATATTATGTACAGAGATTTCATTACCGGTAACAGTAATTGGACTTAAAATGTGTCCCTGAAAATGACCCCAAAAAATCCTGAATTTGATATATATATTGTTTTCTTGCCTATATAATTACTGTGACTTCTTCCTCTCATAATAAGAGTTATTGACAGTTAAATATATTACAGAGATTTTATTAACAGTATTTGGACTTAAACTGTGTCCCTGAAAATGACCCCAAAAAATCCTGAATTTGGTATAATTTTTTTCTTGTCTATATAATTAATAGTTGAATGTTCGTTGTCATCCCTAATAATTATACACTCAACAAAATTGCAGATTCTCGGCGGCATTGAGTCGGATCATAGAAAAGGAACGAACAGTCGCGGCGTTACCC
This sequence comes from Archivesica marissinica, assembly GCA_014843695.1. NCBI lineage: Eukaryota > Metazoa > Mollusca > Bivalvia > Venerida > Vesicomyidae > Archivesica > Archivesica marissinica. The sequence continues at coordinate 1,681,474 of CM026394.1, forward strand.
GATGTTTTAAACAGACCTGAAGCACAAGCTGAAGTAAGGAACAGTCTTGTATTGCTTTGTTTGTTTATTATACCTCGGAACTGTTTTCTAAGAATGGATATGCTGGTGTAGCTGCCGCCGTGATGTAATGGATAAGGTGTCTGTCTTATAACTGACATGTTGTGAGTTTGAACCCTGTATGAACCACGGTAGTGAGGTCTCTAGAACTTTTAATCTAATGTTGTAAAAACTTGTTTCGCAATCCATTTAAAAACTGTGTGCGTGCGTGCGTGCGGTGTGTGCAACCATGCATAATATCAACAGCCAATAGCAATTACTGAACAAGACATTATAGGAGGACTATGACTACATCCCTGCTATTTTATACTTAATACAAATTTATTTTAGCTCGATTGTGAAACAAGTTCTTACAACTTATATTAATGATAATCACTCTCGAGACCTCATTCCTGTTGTAATCCATCGCCATGAGGGAGAGAGAAGAGGCAACATGGAAACTAAATGCCTTGCCTAAGGGCACAGTCATAACGGCTCCAGCGGGGCTCGAACCCCGGACCTTTCGCACCAGAAGTGAACTCGCTACCACTGCGCTATCCCTGGTATGATGAGGGGTGTAAGATCAAAGGCAGACTGGTTCAGATCTAGTTAACTACACACGCATAATTTGCAAGGAATTTATGGAATTTGTATTCATGTAAAGTAGATCGACCAGCATAGTTTGTGTAGAAGAACTATTTTCTTCTGGTCACATTATAATCTATTAAAGTCGTAGCAAATTTGGACATGAAATGTTACATCACTAATTTACTAAGTTATATTTAATTTGCTTTTTGAGTGGACTAACAACATATATTTGACATGTATAGGTGATGAGTATGTGTGTTTTACGTTTATTTATCGTCACTACCGGTTGCCAATATGAGCGACGCCTCCTGAAGAGATTAGTCATATTAGATTTTGGAGGATAGTGCAATGATACAGACAGAGACCCATTCCAGAGTCTCCTCTGGTTCTTTTACGTGTACAGTGTAAAGCACCGACACGAGACCTCGGTTTAACATCCCATCTGAAAGACTGTTCATTTTATTAGGGTCAGACGGGGGATCGAACCTGCGATCCCTGGATTACCAGTCCAGCGTCTTACCACTGGACTACATATCCGTCTGATGAGTAGTCTATTTAAATGAATAAATAAACTATTTACTACTGGCTTAAAATACCGCTTGCCCATGCACCCACTATATACAAACATGTATACTGTTTTTTGTCCAACATTTTCAACCATTTGGTAGTCTTAACTCTTTCCTTCATAGAGATTTAGGTTAATATACTATTATATCTCCATACAAACGACAGCCATTTAACTATCATGCAGTGGATAAGTAGTCGCCATATCTATCCCACCTCCATAGATATTACTGGGACTACATGAGATTCTGGCCTTTATTATGAACATTGGTTTGGCTACTACATTGTCGGTGTACGTCGTATTGGTAATGGCATCAAGGTGCTTCCATGAGGGAAAGGGTTTATGAACATTGGTTTGGCTACTACATTGTCAGTGGACGTCGTATTGGTAATGGCATCAAGGTGCTTCCATGAGGGAAAGGGTTTATGAACATTGGTTTGGCTACTACATTGTCCGTGTACGTCATATTGGTAATGGCATCAAGGTGCTTCCATGAGGGAAAGGGTTTATGAACATTGGTTTGGCTCCTACATTGTCGGTGTACGTCGTATTGGTAATGGCGTCACGGTGCTTCCATGAGGGAAAGGGTTTATGACCATTGGTTTGGCTCCTACATTGTCGGTGTACGTCGTATTGGTAATGGCGTCACGGTGCTTCCATGAGGGAAAGGGTTAAAAATAATTATTTTGTGTCTAATCAACCTAAAGCATGGCGCGATCTAGTGTTTGCTTAATCTGGAGATTAAAGAATGCAGAAAGTACATAACGGATACCTTTCTTGAGATGTAACCTAAAGTGCAGGACAGTGAACTTAGTTGATACAAATTTATTTTAGCTCGATTGCGAAACAAGTTCTTATATTAATCACTCTCGAGACCTCATTCCTGATGGAATCCATCGCCACGAGGGAGAGAGAAGAGGCAATTTGTAATTTAAATGCCTTGCCTAAGGACACAATCATAATGACTCCAACGGGGCTCGAACTCCAGGCCTTTCGCACCTTAAGCGAACGCGCTATCACGACTTATAATAATGCTTAGCGGTAGATATAGATGCATGAATGCAACTATATTGTTTGACAAATAAGAACATGTTTACCATATCTCTGTAGATTGAAGAAAGTGTTGAAGAGTTGCAAAATAAGAAAACGGGCAATACCCAGACACGTGAGTTCATTTTGTTAATTGTCGCTGATGTACAAATATCTTACCTTTCTCTACTCTAGCATGGTAGGACATCATTATATGAATGTAAGATATGTGTATGTTTACCGTAGGAGAGCACGTGTGGCTGTAAATGTAGTAAACATCTGGTTTAGAATATTATCAAAGAGACCATTGCAAAACTAGAAAGCAATTGCGTGACCAAATACCATGTGGGTCAAAGGTGTAGAAAATCTTATCAGTAATGGGAAAAGACCGCCTCCGTGGGAAAAGACACCTCCGTGGTCTAATGGTTACGGTCGCTAAATTGTATACTACTGTAACATATCATCACTGATGGTCACGGGTTCGAGCCCCGCTCAGACCGTGTCTCTTTATATGAAAAAGTTGGCAGTTTCTTACAGAGGTTGGTGCACCAAGTGCTGGTTAATCGCTAGAGCCTGCCCAGGAAAGGTGTTGTTATGTAAACTGCCCGTGGCTCAAATGGGCAACCGGTAGCGACGTTAAATAAACTTAAATATAACAAGAAAAGTTATTGAATATAAATATGTAATAGGACGATTGAAAACTCACTCTGCATAATACACACTCGGATAGTGTATTGAGTGAGTGTATATAAATATGTAATAGGACGATTGAAAACTCACTCTGCATAATACACACTCAGATAGTGTATTGAGTGAGTGTATAAGTGCATACTTTAGTAATTAAATGTAAACATGTTGAGTAAACATGTTGACAATAACACGAAACCCTGTCCAACATAATAGTATATACCACATCCCTGCTGGAACATCCGCGAATCATATGGGAACCAATTATTATTGCAGAATTTCAATTACATAAATATTTCATTTCTGGATTCCCACTCAAGTCAGTATTTCTATGCGCACACGAGTGAAAGCTTGGAACTAGTTCCCTGAAAACAATTGGACAATCTTATCACATAAATTCCCATTCGTCCAGAAAAAATGTGGACGGAAACGGTGTATCAACCAAGGTTCTACATTCGGTGATCTTAGTTCATAACACAAGCCGCCGGAATACAACAACAGATTTACTCTCGTATGATTACAACAGTGTCCACACAATATAGCACTTTACCGCTAATAGTGTCAACGTCTCCGCATTACATAAAGTAGTTTCTATAATTATAATTATTATGATAACAAATGTTTCCTAAACATGCTTCAGTCCTTGTCATTTCCAATCTTGCTCAGAGAAAAGTCAATATGCCAATGTTACAAATGGCTAATGCGTTTAGCACTATTTGTAAGTTTAAGATTTTGTTACAATGTATCTTGGCTGTTTTGTTGTTGATGCCAGATGACTTGCGGAAGATCGGTGGTTCTACTCTGGTATCCATCTGTACCCGAGATACTTATCATAGGTGGTGCGCACCCAGAGTCTTCCGCCACCAATAAATAGCTGGAAATGACCTAAGCTGTTGATGCGACTTTAAACTCCAAAAACCCAAACCAAATTGTTGTCTGCAGATACTACATTGTATTGTGTGTGCGTTTTACGTTTATTTATCGTCGCTACCGGTTGCTCATATGAGCGACGCCTCCTGAAGAGATTAGGCATTTTAGAGGATAGTGCATTGGTACATGATACAGACAGAGAACCAGTCCAGAGTATCCGCTTGTTCTTTTACGTGCACAGTGTAAAGCACCGACACGAGACCTCGGTTTAACGTCCCACCTGAAAGACTGTTAATTTTATTAGGGTCAGACGGGGGTTCGAACTGGCGACCCTGGATTACGTGTCCAGCGTGTTACCACTGGACTACAGATCCGTCTGTAACATTGTATTGATATGCAAATATGGTATATATTTTAGTTTTACAACAACTGAAAATACACATATACATGTGCTTAAAACGCAATAGAAATGCAACCATATACATAAGAATATTTAATAATCAACATTGAATTTCAACGCATATAATTATTAATTTCATTAAGCCAGTTTATGCACTAGACGGTCACCTAAACTAATCCATTTCTCACAGTTTCATGTGATAATTCGCAGTTAAAGTGTATCGCTAGAAAAATAATTTGCAATATAGAGTATGTACATAGAAAATAAAATTCTAAAATGTTTCGTTTTTAATGCCGTAAAATATATATTGTTTGAACAATGTTATCTATTACAGTTGAATTAAGTACAACGGATACATGTTACCCCAGGAGTATTGACCAAGCTGATCTTCAGGGTAACTATATTCAGGAGAAGACAGTAGCCCAGAAAAAGGATGCTGAAAATGATTACCCATCTACAGATAATGATGAAACTAGTGTACATGCAGACTCTGGGTTTCAATCTCCAGCTAAGGTTGTATCTATAGGCCATCTTAAAGAAAGCCCATGCAAAAAGAAGTACAAAAAAGAGCTTGCTAGAAAGAAAATTGGAACAAAGAAAAGTGGTCACGGGAAGGAAGGTACTGGTTTAAAACTGGTTAACAGGGAACGTCCTTACCCAAAATTGATAGAGAACATTCATGTAGAGGATGGTGCTGATACACAACAGGGTCAACAGCGTGATGGAATTGCAGAACATGACAAAGAACAAACCATTTGCGACGGGTCAGTTGATCGACCACCTGAATCGAGCTTGGGTATTGGGCAGGAATGTGGCAGCACTTTGATAACATACCCCGATACTATTGATCAGCAACCATATACCAGTTTTGACTCCATATCTGGTGACAGTTACTATGAGGCTGAGGCAGGTGGTAGTATTGCACATGCAGTGGAAAGGTTCATATCAGATACTGGTGAAAATACAATTGATCAGCCATTAGATCTGACCGTTAAACCATTAGACCTATCAGTAGGCAGAAACATGAGACCAAGCCCATCAAGAATTTATGGAGACGACAGTCTAGCTGCACCATATGATATTGCTAGTATGACAACAGAGGTTAGAGCAGAAAGCAATGATTGTACAGATCAATATCGTGACACAGATCTCTCATCCATTGAGTCACATTCCCAAGATGTAGTGGCAGATGATGCACAGGACTTGAGTGCCAATCAGTGTTCAGTCAGCAATGATCGTAATTTGCCAGGCCTGAGTACTCTGTCATTAGAAAGCAGTGATCGGCGAGGCACAGCTTCTGTCGCTATGCAGGATTCTTCAACTGTTGACCGACAAGTGTCGCAAAGTGGTCAACAACACATTATAGATCTGTATGCAGGTGGACAGGTAACTGTAGAACAACTTGCCAAATTGTTTTGTAGTAATCGGAAGAAGGCTGCTGTCAAACAGCTATCTACATTAATTCCGGCAGTAGAAAGGGACTTGCAGGAATATGTTCAAGCGAGATCTTGTCAGGATCCAGTCAGTCCATCAAACAGGACAACTGAACCTGAGCAAAATATTCCAGTTCTAGCTATTCCTAATCTGCAATATTTGGGATTAGCCAATGAGGATGGCTGTATCAAGGAGAGCAAGACAGAGCAAGTGAAGAATAAACTGAAGGAGAAACTGGAGGGGAAGAGAAAGTCATAGTGGCTGAGTGGTTACGGTCATTGACTTCAAATCACTTGCCCCTCATCGCTGTATGTTCGAATCCCACTAGAGCGTCGAATTATTTCATGTAAGGAAGCTATCCAACTGGCTTGCATCAATTCGGCGTACGAGAGCTGAGAATACGTATCAGGCTTGAATTATATATATATTAGGGATGTCAACGAGTAGTGATTTTGGTACTCGAGTACTAGGAAAGGTATTCGATCGAGTTACCGTTACCGTGGATTATGCTTCTTGTCCGTCCAGTCCTCACACTTCTCACCGGCACACACCATATTTCGCACATTATCATGTACACAAGACTCGATCTTCCCATCGAGCCCAAACTCTGACACGCAATCTTTCAACTTATTAGCAATGTTCTCTCCCGTGTGTCTGTCTGTCTGGCATAGCACGAGTCATTAGCACATTAGCTTTCATAGTCCAGTCATCTGTGATATGGTGTTCTGTGACTGTCATATAGCTCTCTGTTGAATTAGATGTCCATGTGTCGGTTGTAATGGAGGCTGCCTGCACATCCTTCAGTTCCGATATGAAATCGCATCTCTCCTCATCGTACCTCTTAACAATGCGGGAACGAACTGTATTCCTGCAAGGAATCTTATAGTCCGGGGCAACGATTTGTAGCAAATTACAGAACCCTTCCCCTTCCACTATACTGAGAGGAACATAGTCTGATATGATCATATCCGCTATGGCTTGCGTGATGTATTCCGCGTTGGCAGACGATCTCTTCAAGAATGAAGTTATAGGTATCTGTGCCGTTAGAGGTGAGGCCTTCTGCTGGATGCTTCAGCCTCAGATGATTATGCAGGTTGGTAGTGCCACCAGTAAATGTCAGACTGGCATCGCACAACTTGCAAGAAACAGTCTTGTCAAGTCTTTCAAAGTACTTCCATACCACAGATTTAGGTGGAGGCATTCTCACAATTCACTTATATTACTATACTGCTATTATATTCTAAAGATCTCTTCACAGTTAATGTAATAAAGCGGCGCAATTCGCGTTAAAACGAGCGTTCTGATTGGATTATGATTGTTCTTCATATATAAAAAAACATCTTGTTACATTCTAATAATCCAATTAGAACGCTCGTTTCAACGAGAATTGCGCAGCTTTAGAAATTTTCAAAACAAATTGAAAATGCTACGAAATCTCTTTTTGACGTACATTTTTGCCGAATAAACCTACACGTTGGTGGAAACACATTTTATTGATAATGTTATTCACAGTTAAAACTCTCCCGTCGAAGATTTTTTTTTGTTGCTGACAGAACCCGTGTCCTAGTATGGACATGTGACCTACTATGGCCAATGTCTGTGGCAATTGTTTGCAAAGTATACATGCATGCAGCTTAAAGTTGTGTTTTATTTGAAGAACAATATAAAGACTCGGGATAGGCGTTATATTTGGACAGCTTTGTACAAAATTGTTTCAGATAGGGCCATTTTACTGATCGATGCGAAATCTGACATACCACAGAGTAGAATCCCTGTACTTAAATATATATACTAGTACCCCCAAACGTGCCGAATCCCTGTGCGTGGGATGGTGTGCAAAAAATGTCAGTGTTGTTAAGAAATGTTAACATTTCCGTTTGTTCTAACAGGAATACACTGACTGACACTGAAACTATTTAGATATACATAATCACACTAAAGTATAAACTTTATTTATTTTACAATGATTGAGAAACAAGATTTAACAACTATTAACAATTAATCACTATCGATACCGCAGATGAAATCGTATATGTGGTCATTTGTGTGGGAGGAAGCGAGAGTACCCGGAGAGAAAACCCACTTATCCAATCTCGCATACTTCCCGGTCCGAGGTTCGGACCTGAGTTGCAATGGTTGAGAAACGAATATGCTAACCATTGCCTTAGGCAAGGCACTTAAATTCATCATTTCCTCTTCTCTCTTCGTCGTGGCGATGGATTCCGCCAGTAATTATTTCTTGAGAGCGATTAAACGAATGTAATAACTTGTTTTGTAATCGAGCTAAAATAAATTTGTGAAAACTCTACACAAAGGTGAATGGATGCAGGTTTATTTTATTAAACTGTCAAATGTCGTAGACACTTGCGAAAACAACCTTGCTAAAGGGAATTAAGTCATGTTTACCATTATATATCCTCTAGTGTCTTCAAATCGGTCATCACAGATGTCGGTTCCGGGTCGTGGTAAAAATGGCAGCGCCCATTGTTATTTATGTAGTTATATTCATTTCTAATTATTTGGAATAAAAGGGGTAAGTTACTATATTTACATCATACATTTAGAAACTATGTAGTTTTAAGATTCGTTCTGTTGAATGCCGATCATATAACGAAAACCGGAATCCTAGGTTAAACATATTTTATTGCCAATATTAAAGTGCATATACAATATAATACATCATAGCAAACTACAGCATAAATAATGGCAAGTTCTCAAAACATTAGATTCGACCCTTCCCAATTGGTGCATTGATTTTACATATGGCAGAATAGATATATTATACGAGTACATGGCAATGTAATACATAGTAAACATCGATTGCAATACATGTAGTTACAATGTAATAGTCGGAGACTAAGAAGTGACTATAATAGAAGAAACAGGAGTGATTATATGATTAGATAAGTGTTGGAAAATGAATGAAGGGAGACGAGAGTGAAAGACTTGTAGTGTCACCTAGCTCCTGGAGCAACAGAGGGAGGCTAATTGATTCGATCAAAACGTTTAGTATCTCTTATAAACACTTGAACAGCTTGAAAGACAGCAATATTTTCTTCATATGCGAGTTCAACATTACCATGAAGTAAGAACTGGCAGTTCAAGGGATGAAAGCGACGGGTTGCTACGAATAATTGAGACCTTTGCGCAGTATAATTTATGCAATTAAAGAAGTAATGTGCTGCATCTTCACGCTCATTACAGTGATTGCAAAGGTCGTGATCCGAAACATGATTAAGAAATAAGTCGCGTTTAAGGTCACTAAAATTGTTCCTAAAACGCGTGTGCATAACTGATAAGTACCTCTTACCATACCCATAATATGACGGAACTGTAGTTGAAACAAACATTGTACTTAAGAGTTCATATGAAGTTTGAACGAAGCAAGTGTTTGATGATCTCGGACAGCAAGTGGTAATGCATTCCATGCACCAATAGCGGACGGAACAAAGGAATTAGCAAACAACGAAGTGCGCCTTGGCAATATTGCAAAATCATTACTGTTTCTCAGATTGTATTGAGACGTTTGGTTAACCGTTCTATGAAATAGTGCACTTAGGTAATCAGGTACTAAATTATGCTTAATTTTGTAAGTCAAAATTAATTTTTGATATGCCCGTCTTTCGGAAAGAGATAGCCAACCAATTTCGTGGTAGAGGTTGTTCAAGCTAACTGACCTAGTAGTACCAGTCACTAGTCTAGCTGCTTCATGCTGTATTTTTTCAAGGTTCTCTTTATCATATAATGTACAATTATCCCAAACAGTTGACGCATACTCAAGGATTGATCTTAGGAATGAAATATAAATTTGATTAAGAGACTTGCGTTTAATGGAAAATTTCAATTTTCGCATGACACCAAGAAGTTTGGCCGCAGATAAAGTAATATTATGAATATGACTGTGCCATTTGCAATCATTGCTAAAAGTTACCCCCAGATGTTTATGGCTTTCATTTATAGACAAGCTAATGGTATCAAAAAATAAGTTCAGTTGGTGTTCATTTCCTAGGTCCTCCTCACGTCTGAAGTTGGACTACACATCGATTCCAGCCAAGCTACGCCCCTGAAAGTTTCACAGATTAACGTAACCTTGATGTACAACACACGCCAAAAATGTAACTAGCTTGTTCGGGAAAGCCATGAATGTTTTTCTTGGCTGAATTTTTTTCAAATTCTTGTTCAAACTTAACCAGTCCAGCGTGTTACCACTGGACTACAGTTCCGTGTGTACGATATTGTTAGCGGGGCGTTTTTATATGGGGCTGTCATCGTTTCTGAATGTAGCCTACGATTTCTAGTCAAACCGGCCCCATATAAAACTAAAAACGGCCCGCTAACAGTATCGTACACCGGTTTCGAGGTCAAAATAAATAGCACAAACTTGCGGTGTGCACGAACATGAGGGACGAGACGATAAATAAAGATTTCTACTACTGGTATTTTTCAGAACCGAATTTTACCGGTATTTTACATCAAAATATTACCTATAATGGCTATATTTTCTTTGTTTTACTCACATGTCATCTCAAGTTGGTTGTGTGTATACGTATTCCAGGGATCGCAGGCTCGATCCCCCGTCAGACCCTAATAACATTAACAGTCTTTCAGATGGGACTTTAAACCGAAGTCTTGTGTCGGTGCTGTACACCGTGCACGTAAAAGACCAGAGGAGACTGGAATGGGTCTCTGTCTGTATCATTAATCTAAAATGACTAATCTTTTCAGGAGGCGTCGCTCATATGGGCAACCGGTAGCGACGATAAATAAACGTAAAACACATACACACTGTGTGTATGCCTTGAGCTATGAAGTCGTATGTTAATTAATCCAATTAACACCGATGCCAACGACTTAAATTATGGGTCAGGCTAAAACGTAGACGCTTACGCAGACGATATATAATTTATTATATAGGAAAACGCAGACAACAAAGGTATATAGTGATGTTGGAAAACACAGACAAAAGGAACATGTAGGGAAAACGCAGAACAGTTGAACATAGACTTTTTTTATCTGTTTTAATGCAGACACATTGAATATATAGAGAAAACGCAGACAAGTTGAACATATAGTAGGGCCTAAAATTGTTTTATTTGTTTTATAGAGAACACGAAGACAAGTTGAAAATAGACTAAAATTGTTTTATAGAGAAATGCAGACAAGTTGAAATAGAGTAAAAATAATGCAGACACATTAAATATATAACGAAAAGGCAGAGAAGTTGAAAATATAGTAACATTATTTAATGCTTACACATTTAATACATAGAGAAACACAAACAGGTTGAACATATAGTAACATTGTTTCATTGCAGACACATTGAATAATTGTATACAAAACGCAGACAAGTTGAACATAGAACACATGTATCTGTTTTACTGCATACACATTGAATATATAGCGAAAACGCAGACGAGTTAAACATAGAGCAAATGTATCTGTCTTATTCATTATTGCAGACATATTGAATATATGTATGTATGTTCCATTAATGTCAAACCCCTTGCGGGGACGTAGACATGTTTTCCTGGGCAGGCGTAGCCGACCTAAGTGGTTAAACAGTACTAAGCAATGTGTGTGAGGTGCCTTGCTCAATGACACTACATACGTGGCCTGACCGAGTATCGAACCCGGGACCGCTCGATTCCAAATCCGACGCTCTACCACTGGACCACGGACGCGAAAACGCAGACGAGTTGAAAATAGAGTAAAATTGTTTTAATGCAGCCACATTGAATATATAGAGAAACGCAGACCAGTTGAACATAGATGATAGAGCACATTTACCGCATGTAGTTCTGTAAACTCCAGGGCTGCTGTTAGACACAATTAAGTCATGGCATCACCATCTAAGTTTTTCATAATTTTCAAATGTAACAAAAACCGGTTAAAAATGGAACGCGTAGGGATCCTAGATGTAGGACTCTTTACTCATCAATGCGCTGGAGCAAGTAGTACTGAAATCTCCTTCAGTCTACTCCAAATGAGCAGAAATGCCACAGATGCACCACAATCACAATATGAAATGCAAACAGTCTCTGGTTCTACAGTAAAACATCATCAAATTATGGTCTGCTTGATTGTAAAAACGACTTTCTAGGCGACCCGGAACCAATACACGGAAACACGGTTTGGCTTATGATATAGTGCGTACCGTTTTGACCTACTTTCGCCAAAACGAGACTAACAGGTAAACAAACGTAAATATGCACCTACTCGTATAGGAATGACACACCCAAGTGTCACATAATCTTGAAATTTACCAGTAGTTAGACGCAATATCTGTTCCTACGAATGTATATGGGTTATATGGTTCAGAGAATTACTTAGTGTGTCGTCCATTGTCAAGTGGTAGAGTGTCTTATTTGGATTCAAAGGGTCCCGGGTTTGATACTAGTTTGGGGCACATATAGTGTCATTGAGTGAGGCATCTCAGTACTGGTTAGTGACTTAAGTCTGCTAAGCCTGTCAAAAAACATGTCAAGGTCCCCACAAGGTGCTTGGCATCAATAAAACATACAATGTACATAAGTAATTGAATGCATTAGTAACAGTTAGGTCACACGCACCATATTAACTATATTAACGCATGACATTGGAATGGCCTCCCTCAACGATTGATCACTCCCGGCCAGTGGAAGTCAGCAAATGTTGCTCCCATTTACAAAAAAGGGGACAAGTCGCACCCCGCCAACTATAGGCCTATCTCACTGACATGTGTTCTATGCAAGATTCTAGAATATATACTTAGTGTCCTCGATAGTAAAACACTTCACTAACCACAGTATTCTGTACCATTTGCATCATGGTTTTAGAGAAAAACGGTCATGCGTGATCCAATTAGTAATGCTAATCAATGACTTGGTTACCTCTGTCTACAATAATCATCAGGTAGATCTCATCCTATTAGACCTCAGTAAGGCTTTCGATAAGGTCAATCACGAGAAAGTACTACTAAAAATGCATGACTATGGAGTCAGAGGTCAAACATTATATCATACTGTAATAAAAGATAATCCACGGTGCTAGCACAATTGTAGGTAGGCCTACTAGTTGTAGCTAGGTAAGAAGTAATAATTATTGTTAAATATTAATTTGCTATTTTTTTTGCAATAATTATTGAGTAACAGTCAATCGATTATTTGACAGAAAAACTATTCTCTCAATAAGGATTAAAGCTCATCACGCAGATATATACAACTACTGTATATGACCAGTGTGGCGCATGAGACAACAGCCTGTGTATTGTCATTTGTAACGCTATAAGACTGTCCACTAATCCGTAATATGTGAACGAGTGATTCATTATATCATACTGTAATAAAAGATAATCCACGGTGCTAGCACAATTGTAGACCTGTACTAGTTGTAGCTAGGTAAGAAGTAATATTGTTAAATATTAATTTGCTATTTTTTTGGCAATAAGTATTGAGTAACAATCTAACTCCTAATAATGTTATGTATACACATGTCCCCAGGAATAATTACAGGGTGTTAAAACAGATAGATAAAATGCCCGTCGGTTGTCGGCTGCTGGGTCAGACAGAGTTAAGTCCCTTTACAATATCCCTTTAAGTCATTCGCTGTAGGGTCTAAATCTATAACCCCATTCATCCACATTTTTTCAACCAATCAAGCGAATTAGAACATTATACGTGTTCGCGACAATTCTTCTAGGAACCACTACTACGTTTGCTGTCGGTGAACGGTTCTCCAGACATTGGAGGAATCTACATACAAGATACACCCAAGACGGCGTTTTGAGTTTTTTGGATGGAATAAGACAAACACATGTTATATTTAATACTTTAGATGACTTTATTATATCATATTTGTGTCCGCCTCGTGGTCGAGTGGTTATGGTCGCTGACTTGTATACCACTGTAACCTATCATCACTGATGGTCACGGGTTCGAGCCCCACTCAGGCCGTGTCTCATTTATATGAAAAAGTTGGCAGTTTCTTACGGAGGTTGGTGCACCCAAGTACTGGTTAACCGCTGGAGCATGCCCAGGAAAGGTGTTGTTAGGTAAACTGCCCGCCGGCGATATAGCCCAAAATGGTGCTGATGCAGGCGTAAAACCCGAAATATAAATATAAAATCATATTTGTTCAGTAACCATTCTCTTGTCTACGTCTTGGATGCCTATTTAACCATTTTTCATCTCTTGTCGGTTCTTGTCTGTAATTAGGGAGACCCCATATGACTTAAAATGACACAATGAAGTTTTTAGTCCTGTAAGTATGGGATATATATAACTTTATTTACCTGTATAAAGCCCAAACACATGTAGATTTGGGTGGAATTGGGTAGAATTGGGTGGATTTGGGTAAATCGTGCCACCCTGCGCTGGGCACAGTTTACAAACAAATCTGCACTCTTAATTATTCATTTATTGAAGAATTTCCTCCTAAATTCATGTATTTGACTTCAAAAGACATCATTTCTAAACGAATATTTGTTTCTACATACATTTGAGTGAATGCTTGGTCAGAAAGACGGTAACTTGGTCTCCTTTTCCAGTTGCCAAAACAAATTTTCTAAAAAAGCTATTTTAAATGCCTAATAAATGAAAATAAATCAGTTTAATGACGATTATATGTATTTATTCATCTCATATGTTTATGTTTTACAAAAAATAATCCTGAATTACCCGAAAAAATGTATATTTTCACTACCTGGCGAAAACAAGATTCGTGAATGGAAACGGCGAAAACAAGAATTTCTTTTCTAAAAAAGCTATTTTAAATGCCTAATAAATGAAAATAAATCAGTCTAATGACGATTATATGTATTTATTCATCTCATATGCTTGTTTTACAAAAATTAATCCTGAATTACCCGAAAATTAGTCTTGTTTTCGCCGTTTTCGCTGTTTTCGCCGAAAATTCTTGTTTGCGCTATTAAGGAAAACCCCGTAAAGCGTTTAGAAGACTCGGCTGATTCAGCTGTTTAGCACTTCCGGTATAAATTCACGGCTAAAATAAAATTTGTTACAAATAAATTGCACTTCTGTTAAACCTTTCCTATATTCATCATACTAACCTGCTCATGTGTGTGTACTCCATATGGTGCCCGTGGGTTGCACGCGGGACGAAGATATAACATCCATCCTATGTCTAACGTAAGTTTGTGTTTTGTGCTGTCTGTCTTTCACATAGATCTCATTCTCGAGGGTCCCTAGAAATACCGAAAGACTCCTAAACACCGAAAAATACCGAAAGACACCGAAAACCAGTATATAACAGCAATATAAGTAAGAAGTAACGTGTTCTATCTATTTATTAAGCATATTACACCTTATTGACTTAATATCTGCCCTGTGTAGGGGTTATCTCAAAATATAAATTTAATTGGCGTTTAGGCAAAGCCAAAATAAACACTGGTTTCTTTCAAATAAAATATAAATCAATAAGCAGGTGTCACATTTTTTTTATTCAATTCTAATCCAATCCATAATCTTGTAGTAGTGTAGTGTAATGTGTTTCTCATAAAGTCATTGTACAATTCGTTGTTCTCACGGATTAGATCCGCAAGTTGGCACCGACGACGCGGGGGCTCAACTTGCTCATCGTCAGCACTTAGATTCGCAGCGATGTTGTTGCAACTATCTCCGGCTGCAGTAGCACGACGACCAGCCGCTCTTTAAGGAACACGGGCGACCTGGTTACCCGCCCTCCGTGGGGCACGGCCGTCTGCTCTTGGCTGGCTATCATCCTGAAAAGGCGCGGGATGGCTATCATCCTGTACTGGCGCGGGCTGGTTATCATCCTGTACTGGCGCGGGCTGGTTATCACCCTGTACTGGCGCGGGCTGGTTATCATCCTGTACTAGCGTGGGCTGGTTATCATCCTGTACTGGCACGGGCTGGTTATCATCCTGAAAAGGTGCGGGATGGCTATCATCCTGTACTGGCACGGGCTGGTTATCATCCTGTACTGGCGTGGGCTGGTTATCACCCTGTACTGGCGCGGGCTGGTTATCATCCTGTACTGGCGTGGGCTGGTTATCATCCTGTACTGGCGCGGGCTGGTTATACTGTACTGGCGCGGGTTGGTTATCATACTGTACTGGCACAGGCTGCTTATCATTCTGTACTGGCAGGGGCTGGTTATCATTCTGTACTGGCGCGGGTTGGTTATCATACTGTACTGGCGCGGGTTGGTTATCATACTGTACTGGCGCGGGTTGGTTATCATACTGTACTGGCACAGGCTGGTTATCATTCTGTACTGGCGCGGGTTGGTTATCATACTGTACTGGCGCGGGCTGGTTATCATACTGTACTGGCGCGGGTTGGTTATCATACTGTACTGGCACAGGCTGGTTATCATTCTGTACTGGCGCGGGTTGGTTATCATACTGTACTGGCGCGGGTTGGTTATCATACTGTACTGCACGGGTTGGTTATCATACTGTACTGGCACAGGCTGGTTATCATTCTGTACTGGCGCGGGTTGGTTATCATTCTGTACTGGCAGGGGCTGGTTATCATACTGTACTGGCGCGGGTTGGTTATCATACTGTACTGGCACGGGTTGGTTATCATACTGTACTGGCACGGGTTGGTTATCATACTGTACTGGCGCGGGTTGGTTATCATACTGTACTGGCACGGGTTGGTTATCATACTGTACTGGCGCGGGTTGGTTATCATTCTGTACTGGCACAGGCTGGTTATCATACTGTACTGGCGCGGGTTGGTTATCATACTGTACTGGCGCGGGTTGGTTATCATACTGTCCTGGCGCGGGTTGGTTATCATACTGTACTGGCGCGGGTTGGTTATCATACTGTACTGGCACGGGTTGGTTATCATACTGTACTGGCACGGGTTGGTTATCATACTGTACTGGCGCGGGTTGGTTATCATACTGTACTGGCAGGGGCTGGTTATCATACTGTACTGGCACAGGCTGCTTATCATTCTGTACTGGCACGGTGTATCATCTGTACTGGCGCGGGTTGGTTATCATACTGTACTGGCACAGGTGCTTATACTGTACTGCGGGCTGGTTATCATTCTGTACTGGGCGGGTTGGTTATCATACTGTACTGGCACAGGCTGGTTATCATTCTGTACTGGCGCGGGTTGGTTATCATACTGTACTGGCGCGGTGGTTATCATTCTGTACTGACGCGGGCTGGTATCATACTGTACTGGCGCGGGTGGTTATCATACTGTACTGGCAGGGTTGGTTTCATACTGTACTGGCGGGTTGGTTATCATCTGTACTGGCACGGGTTGGTATCATACTGTACTGGCAGGTTGGTTATCATACTGTACTGGCGCGGTGGTTATCATACTGTACTGGCACAGGCTGGTTATCATACTGTACTGGCGCGGGTGGTTAATATGTACTGGCGCGGGTTGGTTATCATACTGTACTGGCACGGGCTGGTTATCATACTGTACTGGCACGGGCTGGTTATCATACTGTACTGGCGCGGGTTGGTTATCATACTGTACTGGCGCGGGTTGGTTATCATACTGTACTGGCACAGGCTGGTTATCATACTGTACTGGCACGGGCTGGTTATCATACTGTACTGGCGCGGGTTGGTTATCATACTGTACTGGCGCGGGTTGGTTATCATACTGTACTGGCGCGGGTTGGTTATCATACTGTACTGGCGCGGGTTGGTTATCATACTGTACTGGCGCGGGTTGGTTATCATACTGTACTGGCGCGGGTTGGTTATCATACTGTACTGGCGCGGGTTGGTTATCATACTGTACTGGCGCGGGTTGGTTATCATCTGTACTGGCACGGGCTGGTTATCATACTGTACTGGCGCGGGTTGGTTATCATACTGTACTGGCGCGGGTTGGTTATCATACTGTACTGGCACGGGTTGGTTATCATACTGTACTGGCACGGGTTGGTTATCATACTGTACTGGCGCGGGTTGGTTATCATACTGTACTGGCACGGGCTGGTTATCATACTGTACTGGCGCGGGTTGGTTATCATACTGTACTGGCGCGGGTTGGTTATCATACTGTACTGGCACGGGTTGGTTATCATACTGTACTGGCGCGGGTTGGTTATCATACTGTACTGGCACGGGTTGGTTATCATACTGTACTGGCGCGGGTTGGTTATCATACTGTACTGGCACAGGCTGGTTATCATACTGTACTGGCGCGGGTTGGTTATCATACTGTACTGGCGCGGGTTGGTTATCATACTGTACTGGCGCGGGTTGGTTATCATACTGTACTGGCGCGGGTTGGTTATCATACTGTACTGGCACGGGTTGGTTATCATACTGTACTGGCACGGGTTGGTTATCATACTGTACTGGCGCGGGTTGGTTATCATACTGTACTGGCAGGGGCTGGTTATCATACTGTACTGGCACAGGCTGCTTATCATTCTGTACTGGCACGGGTTGGTTATCATACTGTACTGGCACAGGCTGCTTATCATTCTGTACTGGCACAGGCTGCTTATCATTCTGTACTGGCGCGGGTTGGTTATCATACTGTACTGGCACAGGCTGCTTATAATTCTGTACTGACACGGGCTGGTTATCATTCTGTACTGGCGCGGGTTGGTTATCATACTGTACTGGCACAGGCTGGTTATCATTCTGTACTGGCGCGGGTTGGTTATCATACTGTACTGGCGCGGGTTGGTTATCATTCTGTACTGACGCGGGCTGGTTATCATACTGTACTGGCGCGGGTTGGTTATCATACTGTACTGGCATGGGTTGGTTATCATACTGTACTGGCGCGGGTTGGTTATCATTCTGTACTGGCACGGGTTGGTTATCATACTGTTCTGGCATGGGTTGGTTATCATACTGTCCTGGCGCGGGTTGGTTATCATACTGTACTGGCACAGGCTGGTTATCATACTGTACTGGCGCGGGTTGGTTATCATATTGTACTGGCCGGGGTTGGTTATCATACTGTCCTGGCGCGGGTTGGTTATCATACTGTACTGGCACAGGCTGGTTATCATACTGTACTGGCGCGGGTTGGTTATCATACTGTCCTGGCGCGGGCTGGTTATCATACTGTACTGGCGCGGGTTGGTTATCATACTGTACTGGCGCGGGTTGGTTATCATTCTGTACTGGCGCGGGTTGGTTATCATACTGTACTGGCACGGGTTGGTTATCATACTGTACTGGCGCGGGTTGGTTATCATACTGTACTGGCGCGGGTTGGTTATCATACTGTACTGGCACGGGTTGGTTATCATACTGTACTGGCACGGGTTGGTTATCATCCTGTACTGGCGCGGGTTGGTTATCATACTGTACTGGCGCGGGCTGGTTATCATACTGTACTGGCTCGGGCTGGTTATCATTCTGTACTGGCGCGGGCTGGTTATCATTCTGTACTGGCGCGGGCTGGTTATCATTCTGTACTGGCGGGGGCTGGTTATCATGCTGTACATACCATGTGTTGGCCACTATGTTTGGTGTAAGTGTTGGCACTGTGAGTCTTGAAATCAGACATATTATCCCACTGATTTATGACAAGTTAAGGCATTTTGTTGTTTGGCCGACAGTGGTTGAATGGCTATGGAGAGTACATGGGCCAAACTGCATATGGCTGTGGTTGCTATAGATCGAACGTCCCATCACATGTATCGACAAGAAATAGAACCACAATAACGGTATTATTCGGGGCACCGTAACTATCATTGCATGCACTCACAGGTAGTGGTTGATGTGCATCGACACATCGAGAGTGGATATCTAGGTAATCTTGACGATGGCCAACAATACGGCTTGATGCAACAGGTTGGACCAGACTTACATTTTCCAGACGATTTGCTTATTTTAGGCGACAAAAATCTACCCTAATCGCGATTATGTTATGAACGCATATACCTCGAAAGCAGCCAGGAGAATGACGAAAGTGTCGTAAACTAAATAGATATATCACAAAATACAGAGTGTGCGTAGAGCATGCTATGGCAGATATGAAATGTTATAGATGTGTTGGTACTGTGTGGAGAAACCCCATAAATCTGTTGTCCCAAACGGTGTCCATATGTGTTTCGTTGTGTGTAGGCGCAAGCAAATGGAATTGATTCTTTAAGAAATAATAGTATGGCTATATCCGATTTCTTTTCTTTGAATTATTGTCGTTACAAGTTGGCTTGGATGTATGGGGTCCATATAGAAATCCTACACAGTTATGCCAACTACAAAGGACAGTAATGTACAGTTCACATTATAGTGTACGCCTCACAAAATAAATAACCCCTTGCTACAGCCATGCATTAATTTTATATTGTACAATAAACTTGAGAAAAACCCCATTATTTTATCGTCATCCGATGTTCATCTCGTCATCAGAATAGGTTAGAAATGCCTTATAGCACCCACAATGAAGACGTACAAACCCTGAAAAATATCTGCCCCACAAGGTGGTCTCAACACTCGGAAAGTATCACAGCTTTCTATACCCACTTTTCGCCAATCCTAGAAACACTTACTGATCTTCAGGTGGGCATGGATACGAAAACAATGTCTACTGCGTCCAGTTTTCAGAAGGCTGTTCTGTCGTTCGATTTTGTCGTCGCTTTGTGTTGTGTCAGTGGTCCATTGGACGTGTTGAATCCGTTGACTGATTCAATGCAAAATCCTAAAAACAAAAAAAACCGTCGCGGAGACATCTGTGAGTTCTAATATCATGTACTCATCACCGCCTGATGAGACCTACGGAGAGGTCGAAACGAACATTTTTTATGGATCTTTATTAAAATACTTCTTTATTTATGTCCAGTTTACCGAAAGTATTTGCCTTTTAAAATGCACCAGAGGCCTTCTTTTCATGTCTAATTTCCAAATGTTCACGGGGAAGGCCCCCCGAATCCCCACCTGCGGGAGTGGGAAGCCCCCTCACACACTCTCCCCTATCGGCACGTCGTCCCTCAATCTGCGTAATGATTCTAAATCTCTGGTTACGCCCCTGACTACTATCTACTTTTAGTAACTGACTGATGTCTCTCATTATACCTCACCTCCAACTGGCCCTATCCCATGGTATCGATCTGGACGTCTTCCCATTAACTACGAACATTGGAGGCATTCTCCCTCCTGATGCATTAATGCATGCCATAATGGTTGGGGTATTAAAGGGAGATGTTTGGGGTATTAAAGGGAGATGTTTGGGGTTTACAATGGATAAGTTTGAGCTATTCAAGGGAGATGTTTGAGGTATTAAAGGGAGATGTTTGGGGTTTACAATGGATAAGTTTGAGGTATTAAAGGGAGATGTTTGGGGTTTACAATGGATAAGTTTGAGGTATTAAAGGGAGATGTTTGAGGTATTAAAAGGATATGTGTGGGGTATGAAAGGGAGTTGTTTGGGGTATTAAAGGGATATGTTTGGGGTATTCAAGGGATATGTTTGGGGTATTCAAGGGAGATGTATGGGGTATTCAAGGGAGATGTTTGAGGTATTAAAGGGAGATGTTTGAGGTATTAAAGGGAGATGTTTGAGGTATTAAAGGGAGATGTTTGAGGTATTAAAAGGATATGTTTGGGGTATTCAATGGATAAGTTTGAGGTATTAAAGGGAGATGCTTGAGGTAGTCAAGGGAGATGTATGGGGTATTCAAGGGAGATGTTTGAGGTATTAAAGGGAGATGTTTGGGGTTTACAATGGATATGTTTGAGGTATTAAAGGGAGATGCTTGAGGTATTAAAGGGAGATGTATGGGGTATTCAAGGGAGATGTATGGGGTATTCAAGGGAGATGTATGGGGTATTCAAGGTAGATGTTTGAGGTATTAAAGGGAGATGTTTGGGGTTTACAATGGATAAGTTTGAGGTATTAAATGGAGATGCTTGAGGTATTAAAGGGAGATGTTTGGTGTTTACAATGGATACGTTTGAGGTATTAAAGGGAGATGTTTGAGGTATTAAAGGGAGATGTTTGAGGTATTAAAGGGAGATGTTTGGGGTATTAAAGGGAGATGTTTGGGGTTTACAATGGATACGTTTGAGGTATTAAAGGGAGATGTTTGAGGTATTAAAGGGAGATGTTTGAGGTATTAAAGGGAGATGTTTGGGGTTTACAATGGATAAGTTTGAGGTATTAAAGGGAGATGTTTGGGGTTTACAATGGATAAGTTTGAGGTATTAAAGGGAGATGTTTGAGGTATTAAAAGGAGATGTTTGGGGTTTACAATGGATAAGTTTGAGGTATTAAAGGGAGATGTTTGAGGTATTAAAGGGAGATGTTTGAGGTATTAAAGGGATATGTTTGGGGTTTACAATGGATCAGTTTGAGCTATTCAAGGGAGATGTTTGAGGTATTAAAGGGAGATGTTTGGGGTTTACAATGGATAAGTTTGAGGTATTAAAGGGAGATGTTTGAGGTATTAAAAGGATATGTTTGGGGTATGAAAGGGAGTTGTTTGGGGTATTAAAGGGATATGTTTGGGGTATTCAAGGGATATGTTTGGGGTATTCAAGGGAGATGTTTGGGGTATTCAAGGGAGATGTTTGGGGTATTCAAGGGAGATGTATGGGGTATTCAAGGGAGATGTTTAAGGTATTAAAGGGAGATGTTTGAGGTATTAAAGGGAGATGTTTGAGGTATTAAAAGGATATGTTTGGGGTATTCAATGGATACGTTTGAGGTATTAAAAGGAGAACCTTGAGGTATTAAAGGGAGATGTTTGAGGTATTAAAGGGAGATGTTTGGGGTTTACAATGGATAAGTTTGAGGTATTAAAGGGAGATGTTTGGGGTTTACAATGGATAAGTTTGAGGTATTAAAGGGAGATGCTTAAGGTATTCAAGGGAGATGTATGGGGTATTCAAGGGAGATGTTTGAGGTATTAAAGGGATATGTTTGGGGTTTACAATGGATATGTTTGAGGTATTAAAGGGAGATGTTTGGGGTTTACAATGGATAAGTTTGAGGTATTAAAGGGAGATGTTTGAGGTATTAAAAGGAGATGTTTGGGGTTTACAATGGATAAGTTTGAGGTATTAAAGGGAGATGTTTGAGGTATTAAAGGGAGATGTTTGAGGTATTAAAGGGAGATGTTTGGGGTTTACAATGGATCAGTTTGAGCTATTCAAGGGAGATGTTTGAGGTATTAAAGGGAGATGTTTGAGGTATTAAAGGGAGATGTTTGGGGTTTACAATGGATAAGTTTGAGGTATTAAAGGGAGATGATTGAGGTATTAAAGGGAGATGTTTGAGGTATTAAAGGGAGATGTTTGGTGTTTACAATGGATATGTTTGAGGTATTAAAGGGAGATGTTTGAGGTATTAAAGGGAGATGTTTGGGGTTTACAATGGATAAGTTTGAGGTATTAAAGGGAGATGTTTGAGGTATTAAAGGAGATGTTTGGGGTTTACAATGGATAAGTTTGAGGTATTAAAGGGAGATGTTTGAGGTATTAAAGGGAGATGTTTGGGGTTTACAATGGATAAGTTTGAGGTATTAAAGGGAGATGTTTGAGGTATTAAAGGGAGATGTTTGAGGTATTAAAGGGAGATGTTTGGGGTTTACAATGGATAAGTTTGAGGTATTAAAGGGAGATGCTTGAGGTATTAAAGGGAGATGTTTGAGGTATTAAAGGGAGATGTTTGGGGTTTACAATGGATACGTTTGAGGTATTAAAAGGGAGAACCTTGAGGTATTAAAGGGAGATGTTTGAGGTATTAAAGGGAGATGTTTGAGGTATTAAAGGGAGATGTTTGGGGTATTAAAGGGAGATGTTTGAGGTTTAAATGGAGATGTTTGGGGTATTAAAGGGAGATGTTTGGGGTTTACAATGGATACGTTTGAGGTATTAAAGGGAGATGTTTGAGGTATTAAAGGGAGATGTTTGGGGTTTACAATGGATACGTTTGAAGTATTAAAAGGGAGAACCTTGGGGTATTAAAGGGAGATGTTTGAGGTATTAAAGGGAGATGTTTGAGGTATTAAAGGGAGATGTTTGTGGTATTAAAGGGAGATGTTTGAGGTATTAAATGGAGATGTTTGGGGTATTAAAGGGAGATGTTTGAGGTATTAAAGGGAGATGTTTGGGGTTTACAATGGATACGTTTGAGGTATTAAAGGGAGATGTTTGAGGTATTAAAGGGAGATGTTTGGGGTTTACAATGGATAAGTTTGAACTATTGAAGGGAGATGTTTGAGGTATTAAAGGGAGATGTTTGGGGTTTACAGTGGATAAGTTTGAACTATTCAAGGGAGATGTTTGAGGTATTAAAGGGAGATGTTTGGGGTTTACAATGGATAAGTTTGAACTATTCAAGGGAGATGTTTGAGGTATTAAAGGGAGATGTTTGAGGTATTAAAGGGAGATGTTTGGGGTTTACAATGGATAAGTTTGAGGTATTAAAGGGAGATGTTTGGGGTTTACAATGGATAAGTTTGAACTAATCAAGGGAGATGTTTGAGGTATTAAAGGGAGATGTTTGGGGTTTACAATGGATAAGTTTGAACTATTCAAGGGAGATGTTTGAGGTATTAAAGGGAGATGTTTGGGGTTTACAATGGATAAGTTTGAGGTATTAAAGGGAGATGTTTGAGGTATTAAAGGGAGATGTTTGGGGTTTACAATGGATAAGTTTGAGGTATTAAAGGGAGATGTTTGGGGTATTAAAGGGAGATGTTTGGGGTATTAAAGGGAGATGTTTGGGGTATTAAATGGAGATGTTTGGGGTATTAAAGGGAGATGTTTGAGGTATTAAAGGGAGTTGTTTGAGGTATTCAAGGGAGATGTATGGGGTATTAAATGGAGATGTTTGGGGTATTAAATGGAGATGTTTGAGGTATTAAAGGGAGATGTTTGAGGTATTAAAGGGAGATGTTTGAGGTATATATTGGAGCGATTTAAGGTATACATTGGAGAGGTTTGAGGTATACATGGGAGAGGTTTAAGGTATGCAAGGGAGAAGTGTGGCGTATTCAAGGAAGGGCGAAGTCTAAGGTACACAATGGAGAAGTGTGGCGTATTCAAGGAAGGGAGAAGTTTAAGGTACACAATGGAGAAGTGTGGCGTATTCAAGGAAGGGAGAAGTTTAAGGTACACAATGGAGAAATGTGGCGTATTCAAGGAAGGGAGATGTTTAACCAATACGACATACATTGACAATGTAGTAGTCAAAACAATGTTTATAATAAAGGCCAGAATCTTATGTAGTCCCATTAATATCTGTGCAGGTGGGATAGATATGGCGACTACTTATCCACTGTCGTTTGTATGGAGATATAATAGTATATTAATCTAAATCTCTATGACGGAAAGGGTTAAATATATGTATTGATATATTTCCAGATCCAGAAAATGAGAATATAGAGTTGGTTTATTAAGATGGAAGATGACATTACAGTCAATGACGATCTGGAAGGATATGTCAAAGACGATTTGGAAGGAGATGATTTGTAAGACAAGCTACTTTTTCCAAATCATAGATACAAAATATATACAGTCATTCCGATCCAAGATGGCCGCCTATTTTCCAATTATTCCACAGAACCGTGTCACATTTGAGGAAACTTATTTTGGAACATCGGATCAATGAAACAGCCTTTGAATTTAGCGCCAGTCCGAGGCTGGTGGATTTTGGCCTGGGCAGGCAAACACTATGACTTGCCATTACAATTGTACCATTAGCAAGGCATTTAATTCCACATTGCCTCCTCTCTCTCTCCCTCGTGGCGATGGATTCCATTAGGAATGAGGTCTTGAGAGTGATTAATATAAGTTGTAAGAAGTTGTTTCACAATCGAGCTAAAATAAATTTGTTAAAACTAAACTAATGATCATCTACCCTTTATTTTTCACAATCATTAAATAATAATGTACGTTATTATGTAACTTATTCAGAATGACCTAAAGCCACTTTCTAATAATACTCTAAAAACTGATGGATCGTTAATCCAAACTTCACTGGAGTTCTTTCCAGTAAAACGACAGTTTATATTATCTGAATCTCAATACGGCTTAATTAACGGTTTAGGTGTTAAATAAATATATATATCATTAAATAAATATATATATCATTAACCAGGCAAAATATACCAATGACTGTTCACATGCTAGGTTGGTGGTTCTACCAAGCGGTAATATAAATAATAGGTGGAGTGTCGCCGTATGATGCAATTATAAACCCGAAAAACAAACAACCCAACCGTGACAAGCTTGCCTCAAAAATGTTGTATAGAATTAATCACCCTAGACGCTATAGCTCCCTTAGGCCAAAGGAAAAACCCAACCGTGACAAGCTTGCCTCAAAAATGTAGTATAGAATTAATCATCCTAGACGCTATAGCTCCCTTAGGCCAAAGGAAAAATGTAGTATAGAATTAATCACGCTATAGCTCCCTTAGGCCAAAGGAAAAAACCCTGCGCTTACTGTTTCATGCACACATAAAATAGTGTCGGTCGTTAACGAAACCGTTTTTTGGCCTTAACACACTCTGATATTAAAATTTCATGTCCTTATTTGCAGGGTTATCGATGATGAAAGAACACATATGAGTACCGCAGTGATCGATGATGAAAGAACACATATGAGTACCGCAGTGATCGATGATGAAAGAACACATATGAGTACCGCAGTGAGGGTTATGAACGGAGGACATACTGCACAGGTACAGTGCATTCACCCTTTGCTCCATATAAATGCCATCTAACATCATCATGTAGTTTCCCACATATAGCCACCTTTACGCGCCATTATATACAGTCAAACAGCGCGCTCGCTTCTCACCAATGTAACCCGGGTTCGATCCTCGGACCGGGAAGTATGTGAGATGGTACAGTGGTCGCCAGATCGGACAGGTGGGCTTTCTCCGAGTGGTGGAACCTATGCTCGGCGTATTCCTATGCTCGGCGTATTTTCCATTTTCATCCGTATTTAAAATATTTATATAGTTCTAGGCTAATTTCGCCGACAGCTGAAGCATGGTTCAATAGCATTCAGTTGAGTGTATAGGTACGCTGATGCAACTGTCACATGACTTGTCCAGCAGACGAATATAAAAAAGCAAATCATTGGGAGAATATTTCCAGCGAAACTGTTACGGTGTATGAGCAATTCGGGTAGCTATCCGAATTTAAAAAATCTACACTAACCTGAAAAATAGTTTCTATACCATTTCTGATTAAGACCAATAAATGTTTTACTCAATGATGTACTATATCAAAATATGATATTCAACACGTTTTGGTGGATAAATAAAAAATAACAAGTACGCCGTGCATAGGTGCCCTGAAGTCTTTAATTCCCCATATAAACGGGTGCCGACCGACACCGTTGCGATAGCTGTATTGAGCAGCAAGGTCACGTGATGAAGCTAAAACTGTCGACAATAGTGTTTTGAAATTTGTTTTCACGACTTATAAAAATAATAATATACGGCATGTGCATTTAACAGTTTATACTGGTCATTACATGTGGGATTTACGCCGAGCATAGGTTCCACCACTCTATATAGAATTGCATTTCTCTTTGCCATCCTAGTACTAAATTTACAAATAAGAATTTATGATATACGGCACTTTTTACTGTGACATTATCAGTAATTTTGTCCTCGCATTCATGTCCAAATATATGCCAAAACGTGCCACAGACGTACGGTTTGATTCTCCTACACTTCAGACCTACACATCAATATGTATCTGGTTATGCCCCTGTCCATTGATTGTGGGTTCAGAGATCAAGGTAACCAGAACCTCAATTTCAGACACCATTGCGCTCGATATACAAGCATCAAACGTAATAGGTTTTGTGGTCATTAAAAGACATCTCTATTTAGGGTTGATCTCTATTCAGGGGTGAGCTCTATTCAGGGGTGAGCTCTATTCGGGGGTGAGCTCTATTCGGAGATGTACTCTATTCAGGGTGATCTCTATTCAGGAGTGATCTCTATTCAGGGTTGATCTCTATTCAGGGTGTTCTCTATTCAGGGGTGATCTCTATTCAGGGTGATCTCTATTCAGGGTTGATCTCAATTCAGGGGTGATCTCTATTTGGAGGTGATCTCCTTTCGGAGGTGGTCTTTATTTAGGGGTGGTCTTTATTCAGGGGTGATCTCTATTTGGGGGTGATCTTGGAGGTGATCTCTATTCGGAGGTGATCTCTATTCGGAGGTGATCTCTATTCGGAGGTGAACTCTATATGGAGGTGATCTCTATTCGGAGGTGATCTCTATTTGGAGGTAATCTCTATTTGGAGGTGATCTCTACTTGGAGGTGATCTCTATTTAGGGGTGATCTCCATTTAGGGGTGATCTTGGAGGTGATCTCTATTCAGAGGTGATCTCTATTTGTGGGTGATCTCGGAGGTGATATCTATTCGGAGGTGATCTCTATTTGGAGATGATCATTAGCACAGGTTTTACTGTATTTTAATATAGATTACAGATGAAATGATGAAGATTAGACCAGTTGTCCAGCCTACAGAGGGAGCCCAAAGAGGTAGTCATTATAAGAGGTTATTTGTTTGTTTCAGTGATAAAATATTTATTAAAATTAGATTTCACCCAATGAACGTTAAAAGCATTATTATCATGGGTGGAGCTAGCCACTGTATTTTTATATACATTAGAAAGGGGTAGTTCCCCGATACTACCCGGCCTGGGGAGTAGCAACGTTGAATGACGTCCAGACCTGGCCCGGGAGTAGCAATGTTGAATGACATCCAGACCTTGCCTGGGGAGTAGCAACGTTTAATGATATCCAAACCTGGCCTGGGGAGTAGCAACGTTGAATGACATCCAGACCCTGCCTGGGAGTAGCAATGTTGAATGACATCCAGACCCTGCCTGGAAGTAGCAACGTTGAATGACATCCAGACCCTGCCTGGGAGTAGCAACGTTTAATGATATCCAAACCTGGCCTGGGGAGTAGCAACGTTTAATGATATCCAAACCTGGCCTGGGGAGTAGCAACGTTTAATGACGTCCAGACCTGGCCCGGGAGTAGCAACGTTGAATGATATCCAGACCTTGTCTGGGAGTAGCAACGTTGAATGACATCCAGACCCTGCCTGGGAGTAGCAACGTTTAATGACGTCCATGTCTGCCTGGGAGTAGCAACGTTTAATGACATCCAGACCTGGCCTGGGGAGTAGCAACGTTTAATGACATCCAGACCTGGCCTGGGGAGTAGCAATGTTAAATAGACATCCAGACCTGGCCTGGGAGAAGCAACGTTTAATGACATCCATACCTTGCCTGGGAGTAGCAACGTTTAATGACATCCAGACCTGGCCTGGGGAGTAGCAACGTTTAATGACATCCAGACCTGGCCTGGGGGTAGCAACGTTGAATGACATCCAGACCTTGCCTGGGGGTAGCAACATTGAATGACATCCAGACCTGGCCTGGGGAGTAGCAACGTTTAATGACATCCAGACCCTGCCTGGGGAGTAGCAATGTTTAATGACATCCAGACCTTGCCTGGGTGTAGCAACGTTTAATGACATCCAGACCTGGCCTGGGGAGTAGCAACGTTTAATGACATCCAGACCCTGCTGGGGAGTAGCAATGTTTAATGACATCCAGACCTGGCCTGAGGAGTAGCAATGTTAAATAGACATCCAGACCTGGCCTGGGAGTAGCAAGGTTTAATGACATCCATACCTTGCCTGGGAGTAGCAACGTTTAATGACATCCAGACCTGGCCTGGGGAGTAGCAACGTTTAATGACATCCAGACCTGGCCTGGGGGTAGCAACGTTGAATGACATCCAGACCTTGCCTGGGGGTAGCAACATTGAATGACATCCAGACCTGGCCTGGGGAGTAGCAACGTTTAATGACATCCAGACCCTGCCTGGGGAGTAGCAATGTTTAATGACATCCAGACCTTGCCTGGGTGTAGCAACGTTTAATGACATCCAGACCTGGCCTGGGGAGTAGCAACGTTTAATGACATCCAGACCCTGCCTGGGGAGTAGCAACGTTTAATGACATCCAGACCCTGCCTGGGGAGTAGCAATGTTTAATGACATCCAGACCTGGCCTGGGGAGTAGCAACGTTTAATGACATCCAGACCTGGCCTGGGGAGTAGCAATGTTTAATGACATCCAGACCTTGCCTGGGTGTAGCAACGTTTAATGACATCCAGACCTCATCCTGGCCAGGTTGTTAACCCTTTCAACACCACAGACCTCTAAATTGGCTTGCAAAAAAGTGTAGATCCAGATGAGCCGGCTTTTTTTTACCCATTTTGATAAATGAACTGATCCAAATGTAATATTGTTATTAATTTATTGGTCTAAAAATATCATGGACCAGTCCATGTCAGTTACTTGGTGTTGAAAGGGTTAATAAAGCTGTTCTCCAATCTTAACCTTATGAGTTTTCTCACACGATTGAAATGGTCAAGAAATGGCTGACCATTTCAATATGGGTGAGAAACACTGTACTTGATTTTACTCTATGCTTATTTAGTACAATATGTTTTAGCGCTGGTACATACGGATGGAGCATCGACACCAGTTGGGAAGACCATCTGTGGTACAGGTGGTGAACTGACGCCAGTCATACCATTATCACAGTACATGTAACTATCCATATCTACCACCTATTGTTCTCTCTGTCCATCCATCCACACAATGTTATATAAATTATATATGCTTCATTTAATTTATTTTACAACGATTGCGAAGCAAGTTTTAACAACTTATAGTAATCACTCTCATTGGCAGCGCATGAAAGCATTAATGTGGTCATTCATGTACCCGGAGAAAACCCACCTATCCGATCTGGCGACCACCGTACCATATGCCTCATTTACAAGACACATGGCCGTATTTTCATGAAGCTTAGCAGAAGTGATTAACACTATTCAAGGTTGGGCATATCTTCTGCTAGTGCTTGCAAATGATCAATACCAATATATATGTCGTTGTTGTTTCCGCTTGGTTGAATTTTGAGTTATTGCCCTTCTTTTTACGATACCTGCAGAGGATGATCAGTATGTATGCATTATTTTATCGACTTGAATTTAAAGCACAACGTTTTCCCGGTCTAGTTCTACTAAACACGCTGCCAGATTTGGACGATACTTTCTGATAACGATCAGTACCAAGCCTATTTGTGCATATCATTGTTGTATTCTGCTTCGTTGATATTTGAGGTTATGGCCCGTTGAAGATTTTAAGGATCAAATTTTGTCCGTGTTTCATTTCCAAAACCTTTTTTTTCACGAAACTGCGCATTCCACCGAGTTGATTTTTCACATGATTTTAAAGAACATGTTTGTTCGCACTTCTTCTAAATCTGTAGTCCAGTGGTAACACGCTCGACTGGTAATCCAGGGATCGCAGGTTCAATCCCTCGTCTGACCCTAATAAAATTAACAGTCTTTCAGATGGGACTTTAAACCGAGGTCTTGTGTCGGTGCTGTACACCGTGCACGTAAAAGAACCAGAGGAGACTCTGGAATCACAGGGATTCGGCACGTTATATTTGGACAGATTTGTACAAAATTGTTTCAGATAGGGCCATTTTACTGATCGATGCGAAATCTGACATCCCACGGAGTAGAATCCCTGTACTTAAAATATATATACTAGTACCCCCAAACGTGCCGAATCCCTGTGTCTGGAATGGGTCTCTGTCTGTATCATTGCACTATCCTCCAAAAATCTAAAATGACTAATCTCTTCAGGAGGCGTCGCTCATATGGGCAATCGGTAGCGACGATAAATAAACGTAAAACACCCACAGTTTTCCGCTAAGTGACTAACCAGATTTCAACACATCTTTAGTGGAAGTTGTGATAGGCTGATAGCGTAGTTCACTTCAAGTACGAAAGGTCCGGAGTTCGCGCCCAGCTGTAACCTATACGATTGTGCCCTTAGGCAAGGCATTTAAATTCCACATTGCCTTTTCTTTTTCCATCGTGGCGATGGATTCCATCAGGAATGAGGTCACGAGAGTGATTAATGAAAGTTGTAAGAACTTGTTTAACAATCTAGCTAAAATAAATTTGTATAAACTAACAGTATCTGTATGCACTGATCAGAACGAATCCTAGTTGTGCATATCGTGTTTGTTTCCACTTTGTTCATGTTTCACAGAGTTACGATCGTTTGTTGAAAGTCTGATTCCTGTTCAGAATGACAGTCCGGGAAGGGCTGTAACTAATGTAAAATTTCAAATTGTATTTCATACAATATAATATCCCTTTAATTCATTGCTACTTGTAAGTAACATTTCAAATTGTATTTCATACGATATAATTTCCCTTTAATTCATTGCTACTTGTAAGTAACATTTCAAATTGTATTTCATACGATATTATTTCCCTTTAATTCATTGCTACTTGTAAGTAAAATTTCAAATTGTATTTCATACGATATTATTTCCCTTTAATTCATTACTACTTGTAAGTAAAATTTCAAATGTTATGATATATTTATTTCATACGATATAGTTTCCCTTTAATTCATTGCTACTTGTGAGTAAAATTTCTCGGGTAGGACCGTAACTAATGTTGCTAGAACTTGTGGCCTAACCCGTTTGCCTTTATTTAATTTGTCATGTTGTGTATTCACGTGTATATGTAAAATGAATCGAGCAATAAAATATGTTTCAACTAATGACAGTCCCAATTTCTAAATAGCTTGTTTTACATGTAATGCAATTGTATTATTTTCAAAATCAATATTACTTGGGTTTTTCATCATGCCTTGCTCAAGGACACTGCATACATTCCGTTGCCGAGTATCGAACCAGGGACCATAGCCTGGGTTCCGGTCTGTTTATTTTTCACTTTTTAACTTCTGGCAAAATGACATTATCAGAAGCTCAATACGGCCTAATTAATGGTCTCGGTGTTAATGGTCTCGGTATATTTATTTGACTGACCAGGCAAAATATATCGACGCCTTACTACTGAACCATGAACATTAACACTAGTGGAGGAATATGGATTGTCACGTCCGCCTCCGTGGTCGAGTGGTTAAGGTCGCTGACTTGTATACCACTGTAACCTATCATCACTGATTGTCACAGGTTCGAGCCCCGCTCAGGCGTGTCTCATTTATATGAAAAAGTTGGCAGTTTCTTACGGAGTTTGGTGCACCCAAGTACTGGTAAACCGCTGGAGTCTGCCAGGAAAGGTGTTGTTAGGTAAACTGCCCGCCGGCGATATAGCCCAAAATGATGCTGATGCAGGCGTAAAACCCGAAATATAAAAGTGTCTCAACCCAAGCTAATTCGTCGTAACGTTACGTAAAAAAACAAACTTCTAGGGCGTGGCTGAGTGGTTACAGTCCTTCCAACTTCAAATCACTGGCTCCTCACTGATGTAGGTTCATATCCCATTGGGGATGTCATGTGAGGAAGCTATCCATCTGGCTTGTGGAAGGTGGGTGGTTCTATCTGGGTGCTTGAAGGGACACCCGGGGCCTTTCTCCACCAATAATTGCAGGAGAGTCGACATGCGGCCTAAGATATTTGTTTGACTTTAAACCCCCCAAATCAAACAAATATATCTTCCTTCTTTAAACTTTATTTATTTTACAACGATTGCGAAGCCAAGTTCTTAACTTATATTAATCACTCTCGTTGGTGCGGATGAAATAGCGTATATGTGGTCATTCGTGTGGGAGGAAACCGGAGTACCCGGAGAAAACCCACCTATCCGATCTGGCGACCACCATACCATCTCACATACTTCCCGATCCGAGGATCGAACCTGGGTTGCATTGGTGGGAAGCGAGCGTGCTAACCACTGCGCTAATCGAACAGCCTAAATCTTCCTTGTAGAATATCAATGCATCGCAACCATGTTGTGTCAAACACAAATGAAAGGTTTTCAATTCCTTTGTTTCAGGATTGATCACAGTCCTATGATTGCACAGATGAGAAAGGGTAAACAGGTAAAGACTCTTACATTAATCCCAGTTTATTAAAATTGGAAGGAATGTGCAAACAACATAGATGCCGATCAGCCACGTCTGATCAGGATCTATGTTGTTTGCTATTCAGCCGTTGTATTATATCCACTAAAAACATAGCAAACAGCTTAGAGCCTGATCAGATGCGGTGTTGTACAATAATTGCACAAGTTGTTTCTTTAGAAGTACCGCTAAAGTGCAGGAATATTTTCATTTCATACCGATTCCATGGAATACCATGTTTTGTATTACTGTACCCGTACCCAAGGGGGGTATGGTATATTAATTGAGGTCAACAGGGTCTGAGGTTATAATATAGGTTTTCTCTGATCTCAGTGATTTGATTGGTTGAGTCAGTAATTTACACTCGGCTGAACCAATCAGAAGCTTGAGTTTGAGATTGGTGAAAAGTTTTCTAGACCAAGGTCGAGTATCTGATTTGGAATCAAGGGTTTTCGGGTACTTGGTCACAGCACATATGTAGTGTTCTTGAGCAAGGCATCTTGCACACAATGCTCAATATTGATAATGTTGGAAATTAACAAAGTTAACGTTTCCGTAATTGTAAATCGTTTCTGCATGCTTATCATCGTCTATTGCACGATGCGTACACATAGTTTTGGACAAACTGATACTAAAGTACAATAGTTTCTAACAAAACTCTTGACTAATATACTGTTATATTTCGGGTTTTACGCCTGCATCAGCACCATTTTGGGCTATATCGCCGGCGGGCAGTTTACCTAACAACACCTTTCCTGGACAGGCTCCAGCGGTTAACCAGTACTTGGGTCACCAACCTCCGTAAGAAACTGCCAACTTTTTCATATAAATGAGACACGGTCTGAGCGTGGCTCGAACCCGTGACCATCAGTAATGATAGGTACAGTCAGCGACCTTAACCGCTCAACCACGGAGGCGGACTAATATACTGTAAAAAGGAAAAAGACTGTTTAAACATAAAACAGTCATAGGTAGTTTTCATACTCCTTTATTATGATGTTCATATTGCTGTTCAAAACAACATTGGGTAGGTAGGCATACACATAATTAGAAACAAATTAATAAAAGTTTTTAAAACTTTTTTTCCAATCCAATACTTACATTATGTAGTTTGTGTATATTATATATACGTACTTGTAAAATGTATACTTTAATACATAGTTTAAACTAATTATATATGGATTAAAATGATACTGAATCTTAATATTTGTTAACAAAACGTGGCACAACGATGTCAATTTTAATGTTGAATAACATACTGTAAATAAAATAAGGATTGTCATAAAATAAAACAGTTATAGGTCGTTTCCATGTAATTGTTGATTTCACTGAAAATACATTGTGTACACATATATCGATTAAAATCGTACTAAATCGTAATACATGTATGTTTTAGCAAAACTTGGCATAATAGTGTAATATCGTAATTCTGAATAGCACACTCTAAAATCATTTGGAAAGGTTTGAAAATAAAAAAGTGTATAAGTCGTTTCCGTAGTTGTAACTCAATGCTCATAATATAGATTTCACGGAAAAGACATTGGGTATGCATGATACTATTATAAAACTTGGCATAGTAGTTTATATATAATTTATGAATTGGAATAACATGCTGTTAAAAAGATTAATGAATGTTTAAAAATAGTAGTTATAATCGTTATTATAGTTAATTTTTCCGATTTGTTTAGCTCGATTGCGAAACAAGTTATTACAACTTATATTAATCACTCTTGAGACCTCATTCCTGTTGGAATCCATCGCCGAGAGAGAGAAGAGGCAACATGGAATTTAAGTGCCTTGCCTAAGGGCACAATCGTAACGGCTCCAGCGGGGCTCGAACTCCGGACCTGAAGCGAAAGCGCATCCATTGCGCTATCACGACTGCCACGTTTATTATAGTGTGTAGATTTCACGGAAACGATTTTGGGAAGAGCCGTCTCTAATGTTGCAAGAACTTGTCCATTTTACGTTCTTTGCATCACAGGAACTTGAAATATTATCCATAAGCCACCAAAGGTCTCGTACCTCTATCCTAGGACACCCTCCTCTATTAAATCTTTTTTTTAATAGAGGGAGGTGTCCTAGGATAGAGGTACGAGACCTTTGGTGGCTTATGGATAACATTTCAAGTTTCTGTGTTTGCATATTGTATGTAGATGTAACCAGGTTGATTTTGTTATATATAAAGACTGCGTGTCTAACTGGATGTGAAAATAAAGGACCTTCATAGAACTTATCCATGGACTTACGTTTTATTGTATAATTGGTAAATACGCCATGGGTAACATAGATTCCACATGTCATAATCTATAGAGCAAAATAAAATATGATTAAACTAAACAGGAACGACATTGGTACACATATTTCGATTAAAAGGATACTAAATCGTAATATGTTTTAACAAAACGTAGCACACTAGTGTAAGTTCTTTATTTTAAAATATTTCTTAATTTTTATTACAGTATGGTATTCAGAATTAAACATTATGGGTCGTTTCCGTTGTTGAATGTCGTTTCGCGTGAAACAAGGTCGTTTCCGTACTCTAGTCATAACGTATGGTAGTGGAATTATCAATTGTCGCGCATGCGCGGAGAAAAATGGCCGACTAAAAACCAATTTGATGCCCAGTGGATTTTTTTTTTTTATGCGAAGACATACCTTGATCTTTCGAGGTAATACTTCGTATCAGTTCTTTGGCCATCTTACCTACATGTGATAAATGCATGACGATGGACTTCAGACACAAATAATAGAGCAATATTATGTAGACCACAGACTGACATTAGTGACAGATGTGTCTGGACTCTGGTGCCTGTGATTTAGACTTGGAAAAATGTGACATTTTACAATCAAGGCATTTTTCAAAGTCTAAATGCTAAACCTCAATTACGCGTAGCATATTTTATATTGTAGTGGCGTCCGTGGTCCAGTGGTAGAGTGTCGGATTTGGAATCGAACGGTCCCGGGTTCGATACTCGGTCAGGCCACGTATGTAGTGTCATTGAGCAAGGCACTTCACACACATTGCTTAGTACTGGTTAATCGCTTAGGTCGGCTAAGCCTGCCCAGGAAAGCATGTCTAAGTCCCCGCGAGGGGTTTGACATTAAACATACATTCTAAAAAGTCGTTTTTATAAATTAAAATTGTTTTAAAACAAGATCAACACACATATCCCCAATGACCCTAATATCGGTGAATACTAATAAGCGGTAATATCAGAATAAATCCAAATGAACCGCACATGTTCATTTTGTGCTTACTATTGACAATTTCCGTAGGATTTCTGCAACTGTCCATAGCAAAAACTAGCTGAAATGTCATTTCTACAGGTAAATTTACCGTAATTTATTCAAAACTTGTTTTTTCCTCTTACACTCGTACGTTTTTGTTCATGTTGTCAATATTTAGGTGAATTTCAATGGATTTGTTATCTATCGGCTGCATTTGACATTTATAAGGTGCCCGCTACTCATGTGACGTCACACGATTGCCTTATATGGCATTTATTGCTACTGGTATAAACTTGTGAGGTGAAATTTACATTGTCACCGGTTATTGGTATCACCGCCTAAATAAAAGATGGAGGCATGTGCTGTTGCTTTCACTTTGTTTTTGATTTAATTATGATTTATTTCTTACTAACTAATATTGCATACAATAAAATAAATATGATTATGCTTAATTGAGAGTGAACATTATTTGCACAGCCTCGTTTTGGAACAAAAATACACAGGCTATTGCTTATGTCACCGGTTACCGGTATACCCAGGATACCGTTGTTTGAATTCTGCACAGTCTATAACGTCTCTTGACACAATATTACCTTCGAGTTTCCGGTTTCCGTTATGATACGAAACGGTCGGAATTCAACACAACGAATCTTAAAACTACATAGTTTCTAAATGTATGATGTAAATAAAGTAACGTTCCTCTTTTATTCCAAATAATTAGAAATGAATATGACTACGTAATAATACGTGACCTTTCAGAAAATCAATTTTGAGTAACATCAAGCTTGATGATAATTTCTATTATTTTGATCACAGGGATTCGGCACATTTGGGGGTACTAGTATATATATTTAAGTACAGGGATTCTACTCTGTGGGATGTCAGATTTCGCATCGATCAGTAAAATGGCCCTATCTGAGACAATTTTGTACAAAGCTGTCCAAATATAACGCCTATCCCGAGTCTTTATATTGTTCTTCAAATAAAACACAACTTTAAGCTGCATGCATGTATACTTTGCAAACAATTGCCACAAACATTTTTCACTAATTAATTTCTGGCAAAATGTTCCATGGTGGCTGATCTGGCTCTATGTTCTTTGCAAATACTGTTTGAACGGTATCCAGAATGAAATGGGTTAATAGGACCTATCTACTTTTAGAGAGTATTAAGGGGCAGTAACTGAGCGATGTCTCTCATTGAGCTATATTTTACATACCGGTAGTTGGAAGCTTATTGAATTACCCTCATTTTCATAATCCAAAATTAATGTGCTTTGCATTGCTTTGGTAGATTAGGGTAGAAATTGCGTGATTGTGCCTTCGAGTGGTGTTATTTAATATAACTCAACAAAATGGGGTTAAAATACACAATATGACCATTAAATAGAACA
Source organism: Archivesica marissinica (assembly GCA_014843695.1). NCBI lineage: Eukaryota > Metazoa > Mollusca > Bivalvia > Venerida > Vesicomyidae > Archivesica > Archivesica marissinica. The sequence continues at coordinate 1,719,576 of CM026394.1, forward strand.
CGAATGACCACATATACACATCCACGTCAACGAGAGTGATAAATATAAGCTGTTAAAGCTTGTTTCGCAATCGTTGTAAAATAAATAGTTTCTACTAATGTTGTACGTGTAATAGGCTGGGTTCCAGTCTGTCGATTTTTCACTAATTAATGTCTGGCAAAATGACAGTTGATATTATCAGAAACTCAATACGGCCCAATTAATGATCTCGGTATTAAAATATATTTATATGACTATGATTGACCAGGCAAAATATATCAACGCCTGTTCCCAGGCAATAAGTGTAAGAAATTGTTTGGCAATCAAGCAAAAATAATTTGTATAACCTAATAAGTTTGTCTAAGAATTCTTCTAGATGGCCAGGAGTCATATCCGACTGTCTTGTTTGTCAGTGTTGAGTCGAGTTCGATTTGAGGAGTCCAGGTTCAATATTCTGTCACGGCACATATATAGTGTCCTTTGAGCAAGGCACCTCACACATTGCTTAGTAATGGTTAACCGCATAGGTCGGCCAGGCGCCTAGGCTTACACCCGTATGCAAGATGTAATGCAAATAAAAAGCTTAAAATGCAATAAAAACTGGATCGTAAGGGGGCAAGGGGAGAAAACTAGCCAGTGAAGATATTGCAAAAATGAGGTCATAGTTACGATGGACCATCCGAAAAGTTCTGTGGTGTTCAAGGGCGAATTCAGCAGATCATTCCCGATGCAGTGTACTTGCACTGCAAAGCTCATTGCCTAAACCTGGCCTTTATCCATGCATCGGATGAGCCACTTGCCCGAAACATGATGAACACCGTTCAAGAAGTAGAGTTCCTGATTATTTACTCGGGCAAACGGCTGTTGCATTTTCAGGAAACTCGCGCAAATGATCATGACACCAGGGCACATATACAGTCAAAGCTGTCTTAGTGGTCACCTCCATTAAGCAGCCAACCTGTATTAAGCTGCCAGTCCCAATACATTGTTTTATTATACATTTGACCTCTATTAAGCAGCCACCTGTACTAAGCAGCCACTTTCTGTGATTCCCTTGGCAGGCTGCTTAACACAGGTTTCACCATCTACATTACAATCACTTTGTAAAACGAGATGGGCAGCCAGGGCTGGTGCACTTAACACTTTCAAGTGCTCGTATACAATGGTCGCTACCAACCTAGATGACCCCAACCTTCATTATGGTTATGCCAAGCTGTGATCACTCACTCAGTTCGGCCTCATCATTGGCATCGTAGTTATCGAACATGTGTTGTCTGGGTTGGTGCCGTTATAAAAGATGTCATCTAGTTGAAGCCTAGTCCTATAAATAATTTGTTATTTCGAGGTCTTATCGTTAAAAGTCAATTGTAGCACTTTCCGCCCTGATCTGATGGCGGGATTTCTGACCAATATTTTGAAGCTTTTCGGACATGAACGGTTATAAATGTGTGCATTGGTGTTAAGAATAATCCTAAATATAGATATTAAGAACGCTAAAAATATATTGTATTACTGTTGTGCATGTCATTAGCTGTTTGAAGTCGACAGGTGAAATTCTCCCATTTTTTCGGCACAGTCTTCACAAAAGAAATCCGAATGATTATTATTTCATACGGCGTATGAACAATTGGATATTAAACGAAATCTTATTTGGTTCACCGTAATGTCACGGAGATAAACATTTTCGTCTATTTCGAGTTCTATTTTTGTTTTTCGCAATAATCAAATATTCAAAATGGCCGATTTTTAATGGTGAAACTCTGCCTTGAAATTTAAACGTTGATTTCATGTATATCCTCTAGTGTCCTCAAATCAGGATACCTTCGTTTTCGTTACCACGTAAGTATTTACAATACTGCACGCAATCGGTGTTTTCTGACGTCACCAATCAGGAATAGAGAGTGTCAAAGGTCATTTTCCATAATTGGCAACACAAATGCTACGTATAATCCTTGGAGGTGTAAGTAATCGGTTATTTTCCTTGCATTGGTATAAAACATGCTATCTTTCATAATGCAATATTGCATCACCATTTGTCCATTGGATTTACTGCAAAACATAAGACCATTTCCAGTTTTGTTTTGCGTTACAAGTCTGATTTTACCTACCTGTCATTTAATGTGAAGGTCAAAATAGACTGGGTTACAATTTTAATTAGTGTAAGGGGAGATAGTTTTGGAGACTTCTCTTATATTGTTTTGAGGTCCATACAATGGTTTACTGTCATCGTCAACTAAACGATGTGTCCTGTAGTAGTGTACTTAAAGGAATAGTTTTTAATTTTGTTTTGGACATTCGTGTTCTATTTAATGGTCATATTGTGTATTTTAACCTCATTTTGTTGAATTATATTAAATAACGCCATTCAAAGGCACAATCAGTCAATCACGCAATTTCTACCCTAATCTACCAAAGCACTGCAAAGCACATTAATTTTGGATTATGAAAATGAGCTTCCAACTACCAGTATGTAAAATATAGCTCAATGAGAGACATCGGTCAATTACTGCCCCTTAATACTCTCTAAAAGTAGGTAGGTCCTATTACGGTAAGTGTTTTCCTCTGTTTTTATCGTTGTTTCCTTTGCACAACATGCTAGCAATGTTATCCCACTCTCGCTTCATATGATTATTAAATTACTATATCTCCAAAAATCTCCTACAATATATGTGCAATGTGTACTTATTTGTAAAATAATGTTATTGATCACTTAATTAACACGTTTTTGATAAAAATCACATTTATCATACTGCAACATCACAGTACATAGGCACAACAGTAAAAACATTGCCTCTTCCTTGTGGAAGTCGTGATAGCGCAGTGGATGCGCGTTCGCTTCAGGTGCGAAAGGTCAGGAGTTCGAGCCCCACTGGAGCCGTTACGATTGTGCCCTTAGGCAAGGCATTTAAATTCCACGTTGCCTCTTCTCTCTCCCTCGTGGCGATGGATTCCATCAGGAATGAGGTCTCGAGAGTGATTTACATAAGTTGAAATAACTTGTTTCGCAATCGAGCTAAAATAAATTTGTATAAACTAACAGTAAAAACAAAGGATTCTAACTAATTCACATTTTGGAATACCGGTAAATAAGACTTTATCTGCCAAGGGAGGTAATAGAAAATTACAGATGTCTCTCATTCTTTGCAGTATGAAGCCATGAGTGAGGAACATACTCTCAACTGTTTAGAGGAGAAGTTGGCCATACCAGAGGGAGGTACGTTGTATATTTCTGATGTTTAACCGGTTGCACATTTGAGCGACGGGCAATTTACCTAACAACACTATTTCCTAGCTAGGCTCCAGCGCTTAACCAGTACTTGGTGCGCCAAACTCCGTAAGAATTTGTTGCCAACTTTTTCATATACTCGGTCTGAGCGGGGCTCGAACCCGTGACCGTCAGTGATGATAAGTTTCAGTGGTATACAAGTCAGCGACCGTAACCACTCGCCCATGGAGGCAGGCTTCTTATGTTTCGTAATGCATTCATTAAATTTCATTTATATATAGTTGTTGTAGGATTATTTAACGCTTCAATGCAGTTTCCTGGTTTGACTGTAAATTGTATTTTCTATTATTAAGGTGTAGAGGAACGTATGGATGTGAGTGAATGTTTTGAAGACGCCGATAATGATGTTGACGGTTACGTGAGCGTAAATGTTAAAGGACAAGGACGACCTATATACATTCGATCTGGAGACAAGTTAGTACTGCTTTAAGGTTTACTGTGACCCTAGTGCTGATGGAGTGTTGACTTGAAATCACATGCCATTCACAGCTGTATGTTCGAATACTGGGGGTGACGAATTATTTCATGTGAGGAAGCTATCCAGTTGATTTGCTGATGGTTGATGGTTATACCTGGGTGCCCAGCCTGTCTGTGCCTGAAATAGGGCCTACTACTCGGAGGGGTACCCGAGATCTTCACATACCAATGATACCTGGAGAGTTACCATATTACTTGAGCTGTTGGTGCTAACTTTCAACCCCAAAGCACAAAACAAAAATCATTACTGTGACTTCTTCCTCTCATAATAAGAGTTATTGACAGTTCAATATATTAGAGATTTCATTAACAGTAATTGGACTTAAAATGTGTCCCTGAAAATGACCCCAACAAATCCTGAATTTGATATATACTGAGTCAAAAAAGAAACGATACCTGGTGTTTATGTGTCTATAATTTCAACATTTATTAAGAAAATTCTTTGAAAATTCATAAGATGATAGTCCAACATGTTTGAAAGAGGAGCACATAAAGCATAATGAGCCTCCGAAACTGTCTGCTGCGTGATGACGTAATTCGTCGGACAGGGGTCTAATGGAGTTTTCACACAGACGTCAATACCGATTATTAAAGGTCGATACATAGGTGAAAATATTCGACTTATTTTCGAAGTTTTGGAAAATCTGGAAAATTCGGATCAAAAATCTATTTTATTCTTTTCAGATTTTATGAAGGCATTTGATAGCTTAAGCCACACTTTCTTATTTGACACGCTTATTTTTTTTAATTTTGGGGATTCTTTGACACAGTGGATAAAACTATTTTATAAAGATCCCAATAGTTGTGTTATAAATAATGGCCATATGTCGAATTTCTTCAAAATCGAAAGAGGTGTCCGCCAGGGATGCCCCCTCTCTCCATATCTATTTATTATCTGTGTTGAACTATTGTCAAACTGCATTCTAAAACATAAAGATATTAAGGGCATTGAAATTAATCATATTGAAGTTAAAAATGTCCTATTCGCTGATGATGCAACCTTTGTCACAGATGGGTCAAAGAAATCTTTCGAAACATTAATAAATGTTCTCGACAATTTTAGTCATGTCTCAGGGTTAAAACTTAACGAAAATAAATGCCATGTGCTAAGAGCTGGTTCACTAAGAAACTCAAACATAAAGTTTTGTTCAAATAAATATTTTAATTGGACATCTGAATGTGCCCGCTCTTTAGGGATAACTTACTACACCGACACTTGTTTATCGTATCAACGGAATCTGGATACACAGATTAAATCTTTTAAAAATTGTTTGAAGCAATGGCAACATCGGAAACTAACACTTCTTGGCAAAATCACTGTCATAAAATCTTTTGCACTCCCGAAGCTGATATACCCTATTTCTGTTTTACCTTCTCCGGACAAAAAAATAATTATGTCCTTAGAAAAAAGTATGTTTGAGTTTATATGGGATGGAAAACCGGATAAAATAAAGAGAGAAACTATTAAGAAAGACTATTTACATGGGGGAATTAAAATGGTAGATTTGAATAAATTTATATTAGCAACGAAAGGAACCTGGGTAAAACGTTTGATAGATGAAAAAATGCATCTCATATAAAAAATATATATTTAAAAAAAATGTCAGATTATGGGGGAGCTCTATTATTTGAGTGTAACATAGATAAACAAGAAATAAAAAAATACTTTAAAGATTCTTTATTTTTGCAAGATGTTATTATCTCCTGGAACATAATTAAACTTCTGCCAAAATGTACCAACACAAACAAAGAAATTATATGGAATAATATAAATATAAAAGCCAACAATAAGACTTTTTTCTATAAGAAATGGGCAGAGAAGGGAGTTATACACTTGGAACATCTTTATGACTTCAGAAAAAATAATTTTTACCCCTTTGAAGATATTCAAACTTTATACAATATACCTGATGGTGATTTCTTAAGATATAGATCTGTAATAAAAAGTGTACCAGCTGACCTAAAAAAACAAATTAAATTAGAAAATGCTGGGAATTCTAACCCAAATAGAATCGTATTAAAGAAACTTCTAGATAATCAGAAAACAAATAAATACATATATGAACACCTAATGCAAACCACGCGACCAAATAATACGGCAGAAAGCAAATGGTCAAAAATATTTCAAAATACGAATTTAAACTGGAAGCATATATATAAGAACATCTTGACATCAACAATAGACAGCAAATATAGGAATTTTCAATTCAAGTTTTTACACAGAATAGTTGCAACAAATAAATTGTTACTCAAACAAAAACTGGTACACTCAAACTTGTGCAATTTTTGTTCTATGGATATACAATCTATGGAACATTTATTCTGGGAATGCCAACACGTACAAACTTTTTGGGGAGAACTAAAAAATTATTTTCGACGAAGAGATATAATCTTAGATATAAATTATGAAATAATATGTTGCTTAATAACCAAAGGTGATGCCGATAAGAATCCAAAAAATTTCATTATTCTCGTAGCCAAGTACTTCATATACTTAAATAAAATTAAAACATCGATTCCACATATCGACCTATTCATCAAGTACCTAAAAGGTCGGTTAGAAATTGAAAAGACTATCGCATTGATGCATGACAAACTTGAAAAGCATAATGAAAAATGGAACAAATTCCCCATATATTAACTTTTCTGTTGTTAATATATTTTAATTATATTATTATACCAACAATAAAGATATATTTAGAATACGGTAGAAGTAGCTCGTGGACATATTTTATTTGCTTCTGTACCTGCTGATACGTGCGTATGTTGTTTGAATGTGTGCATGTAAGTGCGAGTGTTTGGGTGAGAGAGCGAGAGCATGAGAGTGAAACAAATTCTATATTCATTTCTTATTGAAAATTAAATGTTTTATGTACATGTATATAGAATTGGAAAAAAAAAAAAAAGAATAAAATAAAAAAAAGAGAGAAAAAAAAAAAATACCGAGTATGGGCACCATTTGCGTCTCTCACTGCAATGCACCGCCGTCGCATCGAACGGAAGAGTGTCTGAATCTCTTGCTGGTCAATATTTGTCCACTCCTGTCGCAAAACATCCCTCAGTTGGTTTAACGTTACCGGCTGACGTCGTCTGACGCGGCGGTCTAACGTATCCCACAAATGTTCTATGGGTGACAAGTCTGGTGACAAAGCAGGCCACGGCAGGGTTTCAATATTGTTCTGCTCCAATAATGTGGTGGAAATCCGAGCAGTATGACACCTGGCGTTGTCCTGTTGGAACAGTGTGACGTTTCTGTTGGCGTTAAAGAACGGCACAACAACTGGCGCAAGGATCTCATCACAGTACCGCTGGGCGTTTAGGTTCCCGTCCACCACTAACAGTTCAGTGCGACTGCCGAAGGTGATACCGCCCCACGCCATAACGCTTCCGCCCCCGAACAGATCGACCTGACGTACACATGCGTCGGCGTAACGTTCACCGCGTCTGCGATATACCCGCTCTCTGCCATCCGCTCGACGCAAACAGAACCGCGATTCATCGCTAAACATCACCGAATTCCACTGTAACCGAGTCCAGCGAGCACGTTCCGTCGTCCATTCCCGCCGTACGTCACGGTGACGTTGTGTCAGGATGGGTCCAATGTATGGCCGATAGGTACGAATGCCACGTTCACCAAGCCGGTTCCTGACTGTTTGTGCACTGATGCGATTGTTGGTCATCCCAGGAGTAACGGCAGCTGTGTGCGTAGCAGGTAGGAACCGGTCACGTAAATGTGACGTCCGAATGTGACGGTCCTGTTCACGCGTCGTCACACGTGGTCGAACAGATCTTGGACGGTCGTCCACCGATCCATGTGTTCGATAACGTCGAAGTAGACGTGTTATCGTGATCCGCGTAACCCCGAGTCGATTTGCGACATCACGCTGACGTAAACCGCCGTCAATCATGCCAATAGCACGCATTCTCTGATTGCGGTTTAGCATAGGCATTTTGTTAGAGGTAACAATGGGTATGTAAGGTGTTTTTCCTCGATGATAATGCAATACCAGTACAATAAACCGGTTTTCCGATTTGTACATGTGCAGGAAGTTGTCTTTGTTGAGGAGCACGTGCAAATCGGAAATTCGGCGTTCCAGGATTATCGGGTGTTTATTTACCTGTGTTTATGGTTGGCTGACGTTGCAATAAGATACCCGGTACTGATACGTAATAATATATTAAACCTTTCTATGGTTTTATCCGTTTTACGTCATTTTTAGTTTGGTATCGTTTCTTTTTTGACTCAGTATATATATATTGTTTTCTTGCCTATATAATTATTGTGACTTCTTGAAGAAGTCTTCTTCCTCTCATAATAAGAGTTATTGACAGTTAAATTATATTACAGAGATTTTATTAACAGTATTTGGACTTAAACTGTGTGAAAATGACTCCAAAAAATCCTGAATTTGGTACCGGTATATATTTTTTTCTTGTCTATATAATTAATAGTTGAATGTTCGTTGTCATCCCTAATAATTATACACTCAACAAAATTGCAGATTCTCGGAGGCATTGAGTCCATTAATAGAAGAGAAACGAACAGTCGCGGCGTTACCCGATGTTTTAAACAGACCAGCTTCACAAGCTGAAGTAAGGAACAGTCTTATATTGCTTTGTTTGTTTATTAAACTGTTTTCTAAGAATGGATATGTTGTAGGTGGAGCTGCCGCCATGATGTAATGGATAAGGTGTCTGTCTTATAACTGACATGTTGTGAGTTTGAACCCCGTATGAATCACGGTAGTGACCTTAGGCAAGGCATTTAAATTCCACATTGCCTCTTCTCTCTCCCTCATGGCGATGAATTCCATCAGGAATGGGGTCTCTAGAGCTTTTAATCTAATGTTGTAAAAGCTTGTTTCGCAATCCATTTAAAAACTGTGTGTGCATGCGTGCGGTGTGTGTAACCATGCATAATATTGACAGCCAATAGCAATTACTGAACAAGACATTATAGGAGGACTATGACTACATCCCTGCTATTTTATAGTTCATACAAATTTATTTTAGCTCAATTGTGAAACAAGTTCTTACAACTTATATTAATGATAATCACTCTCGAGACCTCATTCCTGTTGTAATCCATCGCCATGAGGGAGAGAGAAGAGGCAACATGGAAACTAAATGCCTTGCCTAAGGGCACAGTCATAACGGCTCCAGCGGGGCTCGAACCCCGGACCTTTCGCACCAGAAGTGAACTCGCTACCACTGCGCTATCCCTGGTATGATGAGGGGTGTAAGATCAAAGGCAGACTGGTTCAGATCTAGTTAACTACACACGCATAATTTGCAAGGAATTTATGGAATTTGTATTCATGTAAAGTAGATCGACCAGCATAGTTTGTGTAGAAGAACTATTTTCTTCTGGTCACATTATAATCTATTAAAGTCGTAGCAAATTTGGACATGAAATGTTACATCACTAATTTACTAAGTTATATTTAATTTGCTTTTTGAGTGGACTAACAACATATATTTGACATGTATAGGTGATGAGTATGTGTGTTTTACGTTTATTTATCGTCACTACCGGTTGCCAATATGAGCGACGCCTCCTGAAGAGATTAGTCATATTAGATTTTGGAGGATAGTGCAATGATACAGCCAGAGACCCATTCCAGAGTCTCCTCTGGTTCTTTTACGTGCACAGTGTAAAGCACCGACACAAGACCTCGGTTTAACGTCCCATCTGAAAGACTGTTAATTTTATTAGGGTCAGATGGGGGATCGAACCTGCGATCCCTGGATTATCTATATCTGGATCATCCGTCTGATGAGTAGTCTATTTAAATGAATAAATAAACTATTTACTACTGGCTTAAAATACCGCTTGCCCATGCACCCACTATATATACTGTTTTTTTGTCCAACATTTTCAACCATTTGGTAGTCTTAACCCTTTCCTTCATAGAGATTTAGGTTAATATACTATTATATCTCCATACAAACGACAGCCATTTAGCTATCATGCAGTGGATAAGTAGTCGCCATATCTATCCCACCTCCGTAGATATTACTGGGACTACATGAGATTCTGGCCATTATTATGAACATTGGTTTGGCTACTACATTGTCAGTGTACGTCGTATTGGTAATGGCTGTTTGGAATCCATCGCCACGAGGGAGAGAGAAGAGGCAATGTGTAATTTAAATGCCTTGCCTAAGGACACAATCGTAATGGCTCCAACGGGGCTCGAACTCCAGGACTTTCACACCTTAAGCGAACGCTCTATCACGACTTATAATAATGCTTAACTTTAGATATAGATACATGAATGCAACTATATTGTTTGACAAGTAAGAACATATTTTAATTTACCATATCTCTTTATAGATTGAAAGTGTTGAAGAGTTGCAAAATAAGAAAACGGGCAATACCCAGACACGTGAGTTCATTTTGTAAATTGTCGCTGATGCACAAATATCTTACCTTTCTCTACTCTAGCATGGTAGGACATCATTATATGAATGTAAGATATGTGTATGATTACCGTAGGAGAGCACGCGCGGCTGTAAATGTAGTAAACATCTGGTTTAGAATATTATCAAAGAGTCCATTGCAAAACTAGAAAGCAATTGCGTGACCAAATACCATGTGACCCTGCCATCTTGTGGGTCAAAGGTGTAGAAAATCTTATCAGTAATGGGAAAAGACCGCCTCCGTGGTAAAAGACGCCTCCGTGGTCTAATGGTTACGGTCGCTAAATTGTATACTACTGTAAATGCTGGTTAACCGCTAGAGCCTGCCTAGGAAAGGTGTTGTTATGTCAACTGCCCGTCGCTCAAATGGGCAACCGGTAGCGACGTTAAATAAACTTAAATATAACAAGAAAAGTTATTGAATATAAATATGTAATAGGACGATGGAAAACTCACCCTGCATAATACACACTCGGATAGTGTATTGAGTGAGTGTATATAAATATGTAATAGGACGATTGAAAACTCACTCTGCATAATACACACTCGGATAGTGTATTGAGTGAGTGTATATAAATATGTAATAGAAGGACGATTGAAAACTCACTCTGCATAATACACACTCGGATAGTGTATTGAGTGAGTGTATATAAATATGTAATAGGACGATTGAAAACTCACTCTGCATAATACACACTCGGATAGTGTATTGAGTGAGTGTATATAAATATGTAATAGAAGGACGATTGAAAACTCACTCTGCATAATACACACTCGGATAGTGTATTGAGTGAGTGTATATAAATATGTAATAGGACGATTGAAAACTCACTCTGCATAATACACACTCGGATAGTGTATTGAGTGAGTGTATATAAATATGTAATAGGACGATTGAAAACTCACTCTGCATAATACACACTCGGATAGTGTATTGAGTGAGTGTATATAAATATGTAATAGGACGATTGAAAACTCACTCTGCATAATACACACTCGGATAGTGTATTGAGTGAGTGTATATAAATATGTAATAGAAGGACGATTGAAAACTCACTCTGCATAATACACACTCGGATAGTGTATTGAGTGAGTGTATATAAATATGTAATAGGACGATTGAAAACTCACTCTGCATAATACACACTCGGATAGTGTATTGAGTGAGTGTATATAAATATGTAATAGGACGATTGAAAACTCACTCTGCATAATACACACTCGGATAGTGTATTGAGTGAGTGTATATAAATATGTAATAGGACGATTGAAAACTCACTCTGCATAATACACACTCGGATAGTGTATTGAGTGAGTGTATATAAATATGTAATAGAAGGACGATTGAAAACTCACTCTGCATAATACACACTCGGATAGTGTATTGAGTGAGTGTATATAAATATGTAATAGGACGATTGAAAACTCACTCTGCATAACACACACTCGGATAGTGTATTGAGTGAGTGTATATAAATATGTAATAGGACGATTGAAAACTCACTCTGCATAATACACACTCGGATAGTGTATTGAGTGAGTGTATATAAATATGTAATAGAAGGACGATTGAAAACTCACTCTGCATAATACACACTCGGATAGTGTATTGAGTCAGTGTATATAAATATGTAATAGGACGATGGAAAACTCACTCTGCATAATACACACTCGGATAGTGTATTGAGCGAGTGTATATAAATATGTAATAGAAGGACGATTGAAAACTCACTCTGCATAATACACACTCGGATAGTGTATTGAGTGAGTGTATATAAATATGTAATAGGACGATTGAAAACTCACTCTGCATAATACACACTCGGATAGTGTATTGAGTCAGTGTATATAAATTATAAAGTGCATACTTTAGTAATTAAATGTAAACATGTTGAGTAAACATGTTGACAATAACATGAAACCCTGTCCAACATAATAGTATATACCACATCCCTGCTGGAACATCCGCGAATCAGATGGGAACCAATTATTGTTGCAGAATTTCAACTACATAAATAGATTGACCTGGTCATTTCTGGATTCCCACTCAAGTCAGCATTTCTATGCGCACACCAGTGAAAGCTTGGAACTAGTTCCCTGAAAACAATTGGACAATTTTAATACCTATAATACATAGCAGTAATTCTTATCACATAAATTCCCATTCGTCCAGAAAAAATGTGGACGGAAACGGTGTATCAACCAAGGTTCTGCATTCGGTGATCTAGTTCATAACACAAGCCGCAGGAATACAACAACAGATTTACTCTCGTATGATTACAACAGTGTCCACACAATATAGCACTTTACCGCAAATAGTGTCAACATCTCTGCATTACATAAAGTAGTTTCTATAATTATAATTATTATGATAACAAATGTTTCCTAAACATGCTTCAGTCCTTGTCATTTCCAATCTTGCTCAGAGAAAAGTCAATATGCCAATGTTACAAATGGCTAATGCATTTCGCACTATTTGTAAGTTTAAGATTTTGTTACAATGTATCTTGGCTGTTTTGTTGTTGATGCCAGATGACTTACGGAAGATCGGTGGTTCTACTCTGGTATCCATCTGTACCCGAGATACTTATCATAGGTGGTGTGCACCCGGAGTCTTCTGCCACCAATAAATAGCTGGAAATGGCCTTATAGTTTATACAAATTTATTTTAGCTCGATTGTGAAACAAGTTCTTACAACTTATATTAATCACTCTCGAGACCTCATTCCTGATGGAATCCATCGCCGCGAGGGAGAGAGAAGAGGCAATGTGGAATTTAAATGCCTTGCCTAAGGACACAACCGTAACGGCTCCAGCGGGGCTCGAACTCCGGACCTTTCGCACCTGAAGCGAACGCGCATCCACTGCGCTATCACGACTTCCATTGGAAATGACCTAAGCTGTTGGTGCGACTTTAAACTCCAAAAACCCAAACCAAATTGTTGTCTGCAGATACTACATTGTATTGATATGCCAATATGGTATATATTATAGTTTTACAACAACTGAAAATACACATATACATGTGCTTAAAATGCAATAGAAACGCAACCATATACATAAGAATATTTAATAATCAACAGAGAATTTCAACGCATATAATTATTAATTTCATTAAGCCAGTCTATGCACTAGACAATCACCTAAATTAATCCATTTCTCACAGTTTCACGTAATAATTCGCAGTTAAAGTATATCGCTAGAAAAATAATTTGCAATATAGAGTATGTACATAGAAAATAAAATTCTAAAATTTACGTTTTTAATGCCGTCAAGTATATATATTGTTTGAACAATGTTATCTATTACAGTTGAATTAAGTACAACGGATACATTTTACCCCAGGAGTATTGACCAAGCTGATCTTCAGGGTAACTATATTCAGGAGAAGACAGTAGCCCAGAAGAAGGATGCTGAAAACGATTACCCATCTATAGATAATGACGAAACTAGTGTACATGCAGACTCTGGGTTTCAGTCTCCAGCTAAGGTTGTATCTACAGATAATGATGAAACTAGTGTACATGCAGACTTGGGGTTTCAGTCTCCAGCTAAGGTTGTATCTATAGGCCATCTTATAGAAAGCCCATGCAAAAAGAAGTACAAAACAGTGCTTGCTAGAAAGAAAATTGGAACAAAGAAAAGTGGTCACGGGAAGGAAGGTACTGGTTTAAAACTGGTTAACAGGGAACGTCCTTACCCAAAATTGATAGAGAACATTCATGTTAACATAGATGGGAGTAAACATCATGTTCATATCAGTTTTGTACCGGTAGAGGATGGTGCTGATACACAACAGGGTCAACAGCGTGATGGAATTGCAGAACATGACAAAAAACAAACCATTTGCGACGGGTCAGTTGATCGACCACCTGAATCGAGCTTGGGTATTGGTCAGGAATGTGGCAGCACTTTGATGACATACCCTGATACTACCAGTTTTGACTCCATATCTGCAGTGGAAAGGTCCATATCAGATACTGGTGAAAATACAATTGATCGGCCATTAGATCTGACCGTTAAATCAGTAGGTAGAAACATGAGACCGAGTGCCAATCAGTATGAAGCAGTAAGCAATGATCGTAATTTGCCAGGCCTGAGTACTCTGTCATTAGAAAGCAGTGATCAGCGAGGCACAGCTTCTGTCGCTGTTGAACGAGAAGTGTCGCAAATTTTAAGTGGTCAAGAACATATTGTAGATCTGTATGCAGGTGGACATGTATCTGCAGAACAACTTGTCAAATTGTATTATAACAATCCGAAGATGGCTGCTGTCAAACAGCTATCTACATTAACTCCGGCAGTAGAAAGGTACTTGCAGGAATATGTTCAAGCGAGATCTTGTCAGGATCCAGTCAGTCCATCAAATAGGACAACTGAACCTGAGCAAAATATTCCAGCGCTAGCTATTCCTAATCTGCAATACTTGGGATTAGCCAATGAGGATGGCTGTATCAAGGAGAGCAAGACAGAGCAAGTGAAGAATAAACTGAAGGAAAAACTGGAGGGGAAGAGAAAGTCATAGTGGCTGAGTGGTTACGGTCATTGACTTCAAATCACTTGCCCCTCATCGCTGTATGTTCGAATCCCACTAGGGCGTCGAATTATTTCAACTGGCTTGCATCAATTCGGCGTACGAGAGCTGAGAATACGTATCAGGCTTGAATTATATATATATTAGGGATGTCAACGAGTAGTGATTTTGGTACTCGAGTACTAGGAAAGGTATTCGATCGAGTACTCGGTTACCGTGGATTATGCTTCTTGTCCGTCCAGTCCTCACACTTCTCACCGGCACACACCATATTTCGCGCATTATCATGTACACAAGACTCGATCTTCCCATCGAGCCCAAACTCTGACACGCAATCTTTCAACTTATTAGCAATGTTCTCTCCCGTGTGTCTGTCTGGCATAGCACGAGTCATTAGCACATTAGCTTTCATAGTCCAGTCATCTGTGATATGGTGTTCTGTGACTGTCATATAGCTCTCTGTTGAATTAGATGTCCATGTGTCGGTTGTAATGGAGGCTGCCTGCACATCCTTCAGTTCCGATATGAAATCGCATCTCTCCTCATCGTACCTCTTAACAATGTGGGAACGAACTGTATTCCTGCAAGGAATCTTATAGTCCGGGGCAACGATTTGTAGCAAATTACAGAACCCTTCCCCTATACTGAGAGGAACATAGTCTGATATGATCATATCCGCTATGGCTTGCGTGATGTATTCCGCGTTGGCAGACGATCTCTTCAAGAATGAAGTTATAGGTATCTGTTTCGCTGTGCCGTTAGAGGTGAGGCCTTCTGCTGGATGCTTCAGCCTCAGATGATTATGCAGGTTGGTAGTGCCACCAGTAAATGTCAGACTGGCATCGCACAACTTGCAAGAAACAGTCTTGTCAAGTCTTTCAAAGTACTTCCATACCACAGATTTAGGTGGAGGCATTCTCATAATTCACTTATATTACTATACTGCTTTTAAATTATAATCTAAAGATCTCTACACAGTTTAACAGCGTTAACGTTAATGGCAAAAGTTACGATATTTATTATTTAACAACTATTTCGGTATTGCCCTGCTATGGGTAGCTGCTTAAAGTTCTAAATTGAGTAATCAATTAAGTATCAATTATAACATCAAAGCAAGTTCCGACTACCAAACAAAATATGTCATTCACACGACAGACAATCGGACGACCCGCCTCAGTAGTGACGACAATGATAAAATAATTTGCATCAAACTTACGCTTCCCAATTAAGTTGAATCAACACCTTAATTATTCGGTCACTGTAGCCGGCTCTGTGTGATATACAGATATTGTTAATCACCATGACACGCTGTATATTGCATTGTTTGGTACAGCGGAAGTTTCGCTAATCCCACTGATCACGATTTATTCACAGGCAACTCCGTATTTGCGCAAAATAAAGATTTGTTGATTTTTTTTTTAACCGAGTACTCGATTATCTAAAGAGTATTCGATATTCGGACGTTCGATCGAGTACTGGTTGACGTCCCTAATATATATATATATATTTGTATACAGTCAAACCTGTGTTAGTGGTCACCCCCATTAAGCAGCCAACCTGTATTAAGCAGCCAGTTTCCATATTCCCAATTTGCAGTTTTAATATACATTTGACATCTGTTAAGCAGCCACCTACGACAGGTTTGACTGTATATCTGTCGTAGACCACAAATGACCTGACCGTATGGTCGTTTTATTGCTCATTTATTGCTTTATTTGATATGTGATACTAATAATGTTGAAATCTGTAACTGTGCCATATAACCAACAAACTTAGTGCTACATTGTATACATGTGATTGCATTGTGTTGCTATTAAAATTGTACATATCAGCTATATGTTATTTTTGGTCTCCGTGGGATTTACTGGGAAATTCTGGAAAGAAATTGTGAAAGCATGATGATTAACCATTTGCACACTAGCGGCAGATAAACAACATAGAGCCAGATCAGACAACAACGGATAGTGGAGCTAAACACTTGACTGAATAGCAAATAACATAGATCCTGATCAGACACGGCTGATTTTATTTACTCAGCAGGCAGTGTTAATTTAATTTTTTTTACGTTTATCGTCTCTACCGGTTGCCCATATGAGCGATGCCTCCTGAAGATATTAGTCATTTTAGATGTTTGGAGGATAGTGCAATGATACAGACAGAGACCCATTCCAGAGTCTCCTCTGGTTCTTTTACGTGCACGGTGTAAAGCACCGACACAAGACCTCGGTTTAACGTCCCATCTGAAAGACTTAATTTTATTATGGTCAGACGGGGGATCGAACCTGTGATCCCTGGATTACCAGTCCAGGGTGTTACCACTGAGCTATAGATCCGTCTGTGAAGTGTTAAGAGATGCGTCAGTACCTTTATTGGGATAGCGTGTAGTTTATTATATTAATTTGGGACCCCCCCCCAGAGTGGTTACGGTCGCCGACCTCAAAACACTTGTCTCTCACCGCTGTAGGTCCGAATCCCACTAGGGGTGTCGAAATCTTTCATGTGAGGAAGCTAGCCAGCTGGCTTGTGGTAGGTCGGTGGTTCTACTTGGATGCTCGAAGGGCACCAAGGTCTTCCTCCACCAATAATAGCTGGAGGGTCGCCATATGATCCAAGCTGTTGGCGTGACTAATTGTTATATTGTTTGGATACGGTTATGTACAATTTCGAAACAGTTAGTTCTTCACCAACATTCAATCGCTGGTAATAAATAGACTGCATTGTCCATTCCCAATGGAGGTGGGATGGGGTGGAGCAGCTAAACTAGTAGAATAGACTGTTCTTTGAGGAATCGCAACCAGCACTTCATCTACAAAGTAGTTGTTTTATCAGTTCCGCACTCCCAAACAATAATACAGTCTACATCAGCCATGTCAAAGTCGGTTATCTCGAAGTCAAATCAAAGTCCCATTTCAGACACTTATCATTTTACATATAACTGACTCCGTTTATATAGAATTTCGTTAAGTCAAACTTCGGTTGTCGGAAGTATTTTTGTTCGGTCCGATGGAATTCGACATAACGGATGTAGATTGTATATGAATTAATAGACGAAACACTGTAATTATGCCTATTATTAAATAACCAATTATGTTACTTTATTAGATTGGTATGTTCTGATAGCTGTACAACAAAGCTTCAAGTTTCAAAAGTTTATTAGGCATTAAACATAGGTGTTTGTCGTCATACAGTGTAGGACGGAACAGTACATACAATACAATGAAATACATTAAAATAAATGGGTATGATAGTTTGAATTACATATCACTGATGGTCACGGGTTCGAACCCCGCTCAGACCGTGTCATTTATATGAAAACGTTGGCAGTTTCTTACGGAGGTTGGTGCACCCAAGTACTGGTTAACCGCTGGAGCCTGCCCAGGAAACGTTGGCAGTTTCTTACGGGGGTTGGTGCACCCAAGTACTGGTTAACCGCTGGAGCCTGCCCAGGAAAAGTTGGCCGTTTCTTATGGGGGTTGGTGCACCCAAGTACTGGTTAACCGCTGGAGCCTGCCCAGGAAACGTTGGCAGTTTCTTACGGAGGTTGGAGCATCCAAGTACTAGTTAACCGCTGGAGCCTGCCCAGGAAAGGTGTTGTTGTAAACTGCCCGCCGGCGATATAGTCCAAAATGGTGCTGATGCAGGCGCAAAAAATGTCAGTGTTAAGAAATGTTAACATTTCCGTTTGTTCTAACAGGAATACACTGACACTGAAACTATTTAGATATACATAATCACACTAAAGTATAAACTTTATTTATTTTACAATGATTGAGAAACAAGATTTAACAACTATTAACAATTAATCGCTATCGATACTGCAGAAGAAATCGTATATGTGGTCATTTGTGTGGGAGGAAGCGAGAGTACCCGGAGAGAAAACCCACCAATCCAATCTCGCATACTTCCCGGTCCGAGGTTCGGACCTGAGTTGCATTGGTTGAGAAACAAATATGCTAACCATTGCTCTAATTGGAATGCCTTAGGCAAGGCACTTAAATTCATCATTTCGTCTTCTCTCTTCGTCGTGGCGATGGATTCCATCAGTAATTAATTCTTGAGAGCGATTGAACGAATGTAATAACTTGATTTGTAATCGAGCTAAAATAAATTTGTGAAAACTCTACACAAAGGTGAATGGATGCAGGTTTATTTTATTAAACTGTCAAAAGGGAATTAAGTCATGTTTACCATTATATATCCTCTAGTGTCCTCAAATCGGTCATCAGAGATGTCGGTTCCGGGTCGTGGTAAAAATGGCAGCGCCCATTGTTATTTATGTAGTTATATTCATTTCTAATTATTTGAAATAAAAGGGGTAAGTTACTATATTTACATCATACATTTAAAAACTATGTAGTTTTAAGATTCGTTCTGTTGAATGCCGATCATATCATAACGAAAACCGGAATCCTAGTTTAAACATATTTTATTGCCAATATTAAAGTGCATAATATATACAATATAATACATCATAGCAAACTACAGCATAAATAATGGCAGGTGGGTCGGGTCACAAGTTCTCAAAACATTAGATTCGACCCTTCCCAATTGGTGCATTGATTTTACAACATTTACATATGGCAGAGTAGATATATTATACGAGTACATGGCAATATAATACATAGTAAACATCGATTGCAATACATGTAGTTACAATGTAATAGTCAGAGACTAAGAAGTGACTATAATAGAAGAAACAGGAGTGATTATATGATTAGATAAGTGTTGGAAAATGAATGAAGGGAGACGAGAGTGAAAGACTTGTAGTGTGTAGTGTCACCTAGCTCCTGGAGCAACAGAGGGAGGCTAATTGATTCGATCAAAACGTTTGGTATCTCTTATAAACACTTGAACAGCTTGAAAGACAGCACTATTGTCTTCATATGAGAGTTCAACATTACCATGAAGTAAGAACTGGCAGTTCAAGGGATGAAAGCGACGGGTTGCTACGAATAATTGAGACCTTTGCGCAGTATAATTTATGCAATTAAAGAAGTAATGTGCTGCATCTTCACGCTCATTACAGTGATTACAAAGGTCGTGATCCGAAACATGATTAAGAAATAAGTCGCGTTTAAGGTCACGACAATTGTTCCTAAAACGCGTGTGCATAACTGATAAGTACCTCTTACCATACCCATAATATGACGGAACTGTAGTTGAAACAAACATTGTACTTAAGAGTTCATGTTTGAACGAAGCAAGTGTTTGATGATCTCGGACAGCAAGTGGTAATGCATTCCATGCACCAATAGCGGACGGAACAAAGGAATTAGCAAACAACGAAGTGCGCCTTGGCAATATTGCAAAATCATTACTGTTTCTCAGATTGTATTGAAACGTTTGGTTAACCGTTCTAGGATATAGTGCACTTAGGTAATCAGGTACTAAATTATGCTTAATTTTGTAAGTCAAAATTAATTTTTGATATGCCCGTCTGTCGGAAAGAGATAGCCAACCAATTTCGTGGTAGAGGTTGTTCAAGCTAACTGACCTAGTAGTACCAGTCACTAGTCTAGCTGCTTCATGCTGTATTTTTTCAAGGTTCTCTTTATCATATAATGTACAATTATCCCAAACAGTTGACGCATACTCAAGGATTGATCTTAGGAATGAAATATAAATTTGATTAAGAGACTTGCGTTTAATGGAAAATTTCAATTTTCGCATGACACCAAGAAGTTTGGCCACAGATAAAGTAATATTATGAATATGACTGTGCCATTTGCAATCATTGCTAAAAGTTACCCCCAGATGTTTATGGCTTTCATTTATAGACGAGCTAATGGTATCAAAAAATAAGTTCAGTTGGTGTTCATTTCCTAGGTCCTCCTCACGTCTGAAGTTGGACTACACATCGATTCCAGCCAAGCTACGCCCCTGAAAGTTTCACAGATTAACATAACCTTGATGTACAACACACGCCAAAAATGTAACTAGCTTGTTCGGGAAAGCCATGAATGTTTTTCTTGGCTGAATTTTTTTCAAATTCTTGTTCAAACTTAACCAGTCCAGCGTGTTACCACTGGACTACAGTTCCGTGTGTACGATATTGTTAGCGGGGCGTTTTTATATGGGGCTGTCATCGTTTCTGAATGTAGCCTACGATTTCTAGTCAAACCGGCCCCATATAAAACTAAAAACGGTCCGCTAACAGTATCGTACACCGGTTTCGAGGTCAAAATAAATAGCACAAACTTGCGGTGTGCACGAACATGAGGGACGAGACGATAAATAAAGATTTCTACTACTGGTATTTTTCAGAACCGAATTTTACCGGTATTTTACATCAAAATATTACCTATAATGGCTATATTTTCTTTGTTTTACTCACATGTCATCTCAAGTTGGTTGTGTGTATACGTATTCCAGGGGATCGCAGGCTCGATCCCCCGTCAGACCCTAATAACATCAACAGTCTTTCAGATGGGACTTTAAACCGAAGTCTTGTGTCGGTGCTGTACACCGTGTACGTAAAAGACCAGAGGAGACTGGAATGGGTCTCTGTCTGTATCATTAATCTAAAATGACTAATCTTTTCAGGAGGCGTCGCTCATATGGGCAACCGGTAGCGACGATAAATAAACGTAAAACACATACACACTGTGTGTATGCCTTAAGCTATGAAGTCGTATGTTAATTAATCCAATTAACACCGATGCCAACGACTTAAATTATGGGTCAGGCTAAAACGTAGACGCTTATGCAGACGATATATAATTTATTATATAGGAAAACGCAGACAACAAAGGTATATAGTGATGTTGGAAAACACAGACAAAAGGAACATGTAGGGAAAACGCAGAACAGTTGAACATAGACTTTTTTTATCTGTTTTAATGCAGACACATTGAATATATAGAGAAAACGCAGACAAGTTGAACATATAGTAGGGCCTAAAATTGTTTTATTTGTTTTATAGAGAACACGAAGACAAGTTGAAAATAGACTAAAATTGTTTTATAGAGAAATGCAGACAAGTTGAAATAGAGTAAAAATAATGCAGACACATTAAATATATAACGAAAAGGCAGAGAAGTTGAAAATATAGTAACATTATTTAATGCTTACACATTTAATACATAGAGAAACACAAACAGGTTGAACATATAGTAACATTGTTTCATTGCAGACACATTGAATAATTGTATACAAAACGCAGACAAGTTGAACATAGAACACATTTATCTGTTTTACTGCATACACATTGAATATATAGCGAAAACGCAGACGAGTTAAACATAGAGCAAATTTATCTGTCTTATTCATTATTGCAGACATATTGAATATATGTATGTATGTTCCATTAATGTCAAACCCCTTGAGGGGACGTAGACATGTTTTCCTGGGCAGGCGTAGCCGACCTAAGTGGTTAAACAGTACTAAGCAATGTGTGTGAGGTGCCTTGCTCAATGACACTACATACGTGGCCTGACCGAGTATCGAACCCGGGACTGCTCGATTCCAAATCCGACGCTCTACCACTGGACCACGGACGCGAAAACGCAGACGAGTTGAAAATAGAGTAAAATTGTTTTAATGCAGCCACATTGAATATATAGAGAAACGCAGACCAGTTGAACATAGATGATAGAGCACATTTACCGCATGTAGTTCTGTAAACTCCAGGGCTGCTGTTAGACACAATTAAGTCATGGCATCACCATCTAAGTTTTTCATAATTTTCAAATGTAACAAAAACCGGTTAAAAATGGAACGCGTAGGGATCCTAGATGTAGGACTCTTTACTCATCAATGCGCTGGAGCAAGTAGTACTGAAATCTCCTTCAGTCTACTCCAAATGAGCAGAAATGCCACAGATGCACCACAATCACAATATGAAATGCAAACAGTCTCTGGTTCTACAGTAAAACATCATCAAATTATGGTCTGCTTGATTGTAAAAACGACTTTCTAGGCGACCCGGAACCAATACACGGAAACACGGTTTGTCTTATGATATAGTGCGTACCGTTTTGACCTACTTTCGCCAAAACGAGACTAACAGGTAAACAAACGTAAATATGCACCTACTCGTATAGGAATGACACACCCAAGTGTCACATAATCTTGAAATTTACCAGTAGTTAGACGCAATATCTGTTCCTACGAATGAATATATGGTTCAGAGAATTACTTAGTGTGTCGTCCATTGTCAAGTGGTACAGTGGTAGAGTGTCTTATTTGGATTCAAAGGGTCCCGGGTTTGATACTAGTTTGGGGCACATATAGTGTCATTGAGTGAGGCATCTCAGTACTGGTTAGTGACTTAAGTCTGCTAAGCCTGTCAAAAAACATGTCAAGGTCCCCACAAGGTGCTTGGCATCAATAAAACATACAATGTACATAAGTAATTGAATGCATTAGTAACAGTTAGGTCACACGCACCATATTAACTATATTAACCCATGACATTGGAATGGCCTCCCTCAACGATTGATCACTCCCGGCCAGTGGAAGTCAGCAAATGTTGCTCCCATTTACAAAAAAGGGGACAAGTCACACCCCGCCAACTATAGGCCTATCTCACTGACATGTGTTCTATGCAAGATTCTAGAATATATACTTAGTGTCCTCGATAGTAAAACACTTCACTAACCACAGTATTCTGTACCATTTGCATCATGGTTTTAGAGAAAAACGGTCATGCGTGATCCAATTAGTAATGCTAATCAATGACTTGGTTACCTCTGTCTACAATAATCATCAGGTAGATCTCATCCTATTAGACCTCAGTAAGGCTTTCGATAAGGTCAATCACGAGAAAGTACTACTAAAAATGCATGACTATGGAGTCAGAGGTCAAACATTATATCATACTGTAATAAAAGATAATCCACGGTGCTAGCACAATTGTAGGTACTAGTTGTAGCTAGGTAAGAAGTAATAATTATTGTTAAATATTAATTTGCTATTTTTTTTGCAATAATTATTGAGTAACAGTCAATCGATTATTTGACAGAAAAACTATTCTCTCAATAAGGATTAAAGCTCATCACGCAGATATATACAACTACTGTATATGACCAGTGTGGCGCATGAGACAACAGCCTGTGTATTGTCATTTGTAACGCTATAAGACTGTCCACTAATCCGTAATATGTGAACGAGTGATTCATTATATCATACTGTAATAAAAGATAATCCACGGTGCTAGCACAATTGTAGACCTGTACTAGTTGTAGCTAGGTAAGAAGTAATATTGTTAAATATTAATTTGCTATTTTTTTGGCAATAAGTATTGAGTAACAATCTAACTCCTAATAATGTTATGTATACACATGTCCCCAGGAATAATTACAGGGTGTTAAAACAGATAGATAAAATGCCCGTCGGTTGTCGGCTGCTGGGTCAGACAGAGTTAAGTCCCTTTACAATATCCCTTTAAGTCATTCGCTGTAGGGTCTAAATCTATAACCCCATTCATCCACATTTTTTTCAAGCCTATATCAAGCGAATTAGAACATTATACGTGTTCGCGACAATTCTTCTAGGAACCACTACTACGTTTGCTGTCGGTGAACGGTTCTCCAGACATTGGAGGAATCTACATACAAGATATGGCGGACCGTCAAGACGGCGTTTTGAGTTTTTTGGATGGAATAAGCCAATATAAGACAAACACATGTTATATTTAATACTTTAGATGACTTTATTATATCATATTTGTGTCCGCCTCGTGGTCGAGTGGTTATGGTCGCTGACTTGTATACCACTGTAACCTATCATCACTGATGGTCACGGGTTCGAGCCCCACTCAGGCCGTGTCTCATTTATATGAAAAGGTTGGCAGTTTCTTACGGAGGTTGGTGCACCCAAGTACTGGTTAACCGCTGGAGCATGCCCAGGAAAGGTGTTGTTAGGTAAACTGCCCGCCGGCGATATAGCCCAAAATGGTGCTGATGCAGGCGTAAAACCCGAAATATAAATATAAAATCATATTTGTTCAGTAACCATTCTCTTGTCTACGTCTTGGATGCCTATTTAACCATTTGTCATCTCTTGTCGGTTCTTGTCTGTAATTAGGGAGACCCCATATGACTTAAAATGACACAATGAAGTTTTTAGTCCTGTAAGTATGGGATATATATAACTTTATTTACCTGTATAAAGCCCAAACACATGTAGATTTGGGTGGATTTGGGTAAATCGTGCCACCCTGCGCTGGGCACAGTTTACAAACAAATCTGCACTCTTAATTATTCATTTATTGAAGAATTTCCTCCTAAATTCATGTATTTGACTTCAAAAGACATCATTTCTAAACGAATATTTGTTTCTACATACATTTGAGTGAATGCTTGGTCAGAAAGACGGTAACTTGGTCTCCTTTTCCAGTCTGGCGAAAACAAGATTCGTGAATGGAAACGGCGAAAACAAGAATTTCTTTTCTAAAAAAGCTATTTTAAATGCCTAATAAATGAAAATAAATCAGTCTAATGACGATTATATGTATTTATTCATCTCATATGTTTATGTTTTACAAAAAATAATCCTGAATTACCCGAAAAAATGTATATTTTCACTACCATGAGTCTGGCGAAAACAAGATTCGTGAATGGAAACGGCGAAAACAAGAATTTCTTTTCTAAAAAAGCTATTTTAAATGCCTAATAAATGAAAATAAATCAGTCTAATGACGATTATATGTATTTATTCATCTCATATGTTTATGTTTTACAAAAAATAATCCTGAATTACCCGAAAAAATGTATATTTTCACTACCATGAGTCTGGCGAAAACAAGATTCGTGAATGGAAACGGCGAAAACAAGAATTTCTTTTCTAAAAAAGCTATTTTAAATGCCTAATAAATGAAAATAAATCAGTCTAATGACGATTATATGTATTTATTCATCTCATATGCTTGTTTTACAAAAATTAATCCTGAATTACCCGAAAATTAGTCTTGTTTTCGCCGTTTTCGCTGTTTTCGCCGAAAATTCTTGTTTGCGCTATTAAGGAAAACCCCGTAAAGCGTTTAGAAGACTCGGCTGATTCAGCTGTTTAGCACTTCCGATATAAATTGCACTTCTGTTAAACCTTTCCTATATTCATCATACTAACCTGCTCATGTGTGTGTACTCCATATGGTGCCCGTGGGTTGCACGCGGGACGAAGATATAACATCCATCCTATGTCTAACGTAAGTTTGTGTTTTGTGCTGTCTGTCTTTCACATAGATCTCATTCTCGAGGGTCCCTAGAAATACCGAAAGACTCCTAAACACCGAAAAATACCGAAAGACACCGAAAACCAGTATATAACAGCAATATAAGTAAGAAGTAACGTGTTCTATCTATTTATTAAGCATATTACACCTTATTGACTTAATATCTGCCCTGTGTAGGGGTTATCTCAAAATATAAATTTAATTGGCGTTTAGGCAAAGCCAAAATAAACACTGGTTTCTTTCAAATAAAATATAAATCAATAAGCAGGTGTCACATTTTTTTTATTCAATTCTAATCCAATCCATAATCTTGTAGTAGTGTAGTGTAATGTGTTTCTCATAAAGTCATTGTACAATTCGTTGTTCTCACGGATTAGATCCGCAAGTTGGCACCGACGACGCGGGGGCTCAACTTGCTCATCGTCAGCACTTAGATTCGCAGCGATGTTGTTGCAACTATCTCCGGCTGCAGTAGCACGACGACCAGCCGCTCTTTAAGGAACACGGGCGACCTGGTTACCCGCCCTCCGTGGGGCACGGCCGTCTGCTCTTGGCTGGCTATCATCCTGAAAAGGCGCGGGATGGCTATCATCCTGTACTGGCGCGGGCTGGTTATCATCCTGTACTGGCGCGGGCTGGTTATCACCCTGTACTGGCGCGGGCTGGTTATCATCCTGTACTAGCGCGGGCTGGTTATCATCCTGTACTGGCACGGGCTGGTTATCATCCTGAAAAGGTGCGGGATGGCTATCATCCTGTACTGGCACGGGCTGGTTATCATCCTGTACTGGCGTGGGCTGGTTATCACCCTGTACTGGCGCGGGCTGGTTATCATCCTGTACTGGCGTGGGCTGGTTATCATCCTGTACTGGCGCGGGCTGGTTATACTGTACTGGCGCGGGTTGGTTATCATACTGTACTGGCACAGGCTGCTTATCATTCTGTACTGGCAGGGGCTGGTTATCATTCTGTACTGGCGCGGGTTGGTTATCA
>CM026394.1:1747440-1770757 GCA_014843695.1 Archivesica marissinica
ATCGGCGTTTCATACGAGTGGTAAACCCATCCTGGACCCATTGCTCGTGAAACCCATCAAAATCGTCCTCCTCCGAATCCGACGCAAAAAATCCATCTAACAATGGATCACCGTACCGATCAATCTCGTCAACGTCTAAACGGCCTCTATCATGCCCATTCCCAACAAAATCGTCGATGGTCTCATCAAAATCCACCTCTACATAGCTCCCATCACTAATCAAGTCAGATCCATCCACCATTATTATTCTACGATCGAAATTTCTGAAAATATCACTTAGAAAAATGCTTCTTTTTTTTTCACTTCCTGGCTGTTTTAAAATTCGCGGCGAGTACCTGTCGAAGTGAAAACAAAACCGGAAGAGCTATTATTTACGACAAATTTGACAAAAATCAGCTGTGTACATGTCACCTCTCCAAAATACACATGAATGTGTATCCCGAATGGAAAGGGTAATTACACACGGATGTGTATCCCGAATATAAAGGGTTAATATCTATATTTAGGATTATTCTTAACACCAATGCACACATTTATAACCGTTCATGTCCGAAAAGCTTCAAAATATTGGTCAGAAATCCCGCCATCAGATCAGGGCGGAAAGTGCTACAAATGACTTTTAACGATAAGACCTCGAAATAACAGAAAAAACAAATTATGTAGTGGTCTTGTTTTATAGGACTAGGCTTCAACTAGATGACATCTTTTATAACGGCACCAACCCAGACAACACATGTTCGATAACTACGATGCCAATGATGAGGCCGAACTGAGTGAGTGTTCACAGCTCTATATGTCTTGGCTTTGGCATAACCATAATGATGGTTGGGGTCATCTAGGTTGGTAGCGACCATTGTATACGAGCACTTGAAAGTGTTAAGTGCACCAGCCCTGGCTGCCCATCTCGTTTTAGAAAGTGATTGTAATTTAGATCGATTATCCATACAGTGAAACCTGTGTTAAGCAGCCTGCCAAGGGAATCACAGAAAGTGGCTGCTTAGTACAGGTGGCTGCTTAATAGAGGTCAAATGTATAATAAAACAATGTATTGGGACTCTGGAAACTGGCAGACTCTGGAAACTGGCAGCTTAATACAGGTTGACTGCTTAATGGAGGTGACCACTAAGACAGCTTTGACTGTATATGTGCCCTGGTGTCATGATCATTTGCGCCAGTTTCCTGAAAATGCAACAGCCGTTTGCCCGAGTAAATAATCAGGAACTCTACTTCTTGAACGGTGTTCATCATGTTTCGGGCAAGCGGCTCATCCGATGCATGGATAAAGGTCAGGTTTAGGCAATGAGCTTTGCAGTGCAAGTACACTGCATCGGGAATGATCTGCTGAATTAGCCATTGAACACCACAGAACTTTTTGGATGGTCCATCGTAACCTTGACCTCATTTTTGCAATATGTTCACTGGCTGGTCTCAGATTAGCCAGGAACGCGTTGGATAATGATGAACCCGTAGTATCACAATCAATTTATACATTTAGATCTTTTGACAATTCGTTCATGTTTGATTTGTTGTGAATGACCAATGCCAGTTTTCTCCCCTTGCCCCCTTAGTTACGATCGCGTTTTTATTGCATTTTAAGCATTAATTTAATTAAATCTTACATACGGGTGTAAGCCTAGGTGCCTGGCCGACCTATGCGGTTAACCAGTACTAAGCAATGTGTGGGGTCTTGCTCAAAGGCAGGGATCAGTCTGGAACCCAGGCTATTACACATACAACATTAGTAGAAACTATTTATTTGACATACAACATTAGTAGAAACTATTTATTTGACAACGATTGCGAAACAAGCTTTAACCCTTTCAACACCACATACCTCTAAATAGGCTTACACAAAAGTGTAGAGCCGGCTTGTGACGAGCCGTCTCATCA
Organism: Archivesica marissinica; assembly: GCA_014843695.1. Classification (NCBI taxonomy): domain Eukaryota; kingdom Metazoa; phylum Mollusca; class Bivalvia; order Venerida; family Vesicomyidae; genus Archivesica; species Archivesica marissinica. The sequence continues at coordinate 1,749,331 of CM026394.1, forward strand.
GGATCTGCACTTTTTGCAAGTAATATTACAATTTTTAGAGAATAATTTACCCATTTTTATAAATGAACTGATCCAAATGTAATTTTCTTATTAATTTAATTGGTCTAAAAATGTCATGGACCAGTCTATGTCAGTTACTTGGTGTTGAATGGGTTAACAGCTTATATTTATCACTCGTCGGCGTGGATGTGTATATGTGGTCATTCGTGTTGTATTTAATGGTCATATTGTGTATTTTAACCTCATTTTGTTGAATTATATTGAATAACACCATTCAAAGGCACAATCACGCAATTTCTACCCTAATCTACCAAAGCAATGCAAAGCACATTAATTTTGGATTATGAAAATGAGGGTAATTCAATAAGCTTCCTCTACCGGTATGTAAAATATAGCTCAATGAGAGACATCGGTCAATTACTGCCCCTTAATACTCTCTAAAAGTAGATAGGTCCTATTAAGTGTTTTCCTCTGTTTTTATCGTTGTTTCCTTTGCACAACATGCTAGCAAGGTTATCCCACTATCGCTTCATATGATTATTAAATTACTATATCTCAACAAATCTCCTACAATATATGTGCAATGTGTACTTATTTGTAAAATAATGTTATCACTTAATTAACACGTTTTTGATAAAATCACATTTATCATACCGCAACATCTGGTTACGGCACAACAGTAAAAACAAAGGATTCTAACTAATTCACATTTTGGAATACCGGTAAATAAGACTTTATCTGCCAAGGGAGGTAATAGAAAATTACAGATGTCTCATTCTCTCTGCAGTATGAAGCCATGAGTGAGGAACATACTCACAACTGTTTAGAGGAGAAGATGGCCATACCAGAGGGAGGTACGTTGTATATTTCTGATATTTGAGCGACGGGCAGTTTACCTAACAACACTCCTAGCTAGGCTCCAGCGGTTAACCAGTACTTGGTGCGCCAAACTCCGTAAGAATTTGTTGCCAACTTTTTCATATACTCGGTCTGAGCGGGACTCGAACCCGTGACCGTCAGTGATGATAAGTTTCAGTGGTATACAAGTCAGCGACCGTAACCACTCGCCCATGGAGGCAGGCTTTTTATGTTTCGTAATGCATTCATTAAATTTCATTTATATATAGTTGTTGTAGGATTATTTAACGCTTCAATGCAGTTTCCTGGTTTGACTGTAAATTGTATTTTCTATTATTAAGGTGTAGAGGAACGTATGGATGTGAGTGAATGTTTTAGTACTGCTTTAAGGTTTACTGTGACCCTAGTGCTGATGGAGTGTTGACTTGAAATTACGTGCCATTCACAGCTATATGTTCGAATACTGGGGGTGACGAATTATTTCATGTGAGGAAGCTATCCAGTTGAATTGCTGATGGTTGATGGTTATACCTGGGTGCCCAGCCTGAAATAGGGCCTACTACTCGGAGGGGTACCCAAGATCTTCACATACCAATGATACCTGGAGAGTTACCATATTACTTGAGCTGTTGGTGCTAACTTTCAACCCCAAAGCACATAAAATGTGTCCCTGAAAATGACCCCAAAAAATCCTGAATTTGATATATATATTGTTTTCTTGCCTATATAATTACTGTGACTTCTTCCTCTCATAATAAGAGTTATTGACAGTTAAATATATTACAGAGATTTTATTAACAGTATTTGGACTTAAACTGTGTCCCTGAAAATGACCCCAAAAAATCCTGAATTTGATATATATATTGTTTTCTTGCCTATATAATTACTGTGACTTCTTCCTCTCATAATAAGAGTTATTGACAGTTAAATATATTACAGAGATTTTATTAACAGTATTTGGACTTAAACTGTGTCCCTGAAAATGACCCCAAAAAATCCTGAATTTGGTATAATTTTTTTCTTGTCTATATAATTAATAGTTGAATGTTCGTTGTCATCCCTAATAATTATACACTCAACAAAATTGCAGATTCTCGGCGGCATTGAGTCGGATCATAGAAAAGGAACGAACAGTCGCGGCGTTACCCGATGTTTTAAACAGACCTGAAGCACAAGCTGAAGTAAGGAACAGTCTTGTATTGCTTTGTTTGTTTATTATACCTATAACTGTTTTCTAAGAATGGATATGCTGGTGTAGCTGCCGCCGTGATGTAATGGATAAGGTGTCTGTCTTATAACTGACATGTTGTGAGTTTGAACCCTGTATGAACCACGGTAGTGACCTTAGGCAAGGCACTTAAATTCCACATTGCCTCTTCTCTCTCCCTCATGGCGATGAATTCCATCAGGAATGAGGTCTCTAGAACTTTTAATCTAATGTTGTAAAAACTTGTTTCGCAATCCATTTAAAAACTGTGTGCGTGCGTGCGGTGTGTGCAACCATGCATAATATCAACAGCCAATAGCAATTACTGAACAAGACATTATAGGAGGACTATGACTACATCCCTGCTATTTTATACTTAATACAAATTTATTTTAGCTCGATTGTGAAACAAGTTCTTACAACTTATATTAATGATAATCACTCTCGAGACCTCATTCCTGTTGTAATCCATCGCCATGAGGGAGAGAGAAGAGGCAACATGGAAACTAAATGCCTTGCCTAAGGGCACAGTCATAACGGCTCCAGCGGGGCTCGAACCCCGGACCTTTCGCACCTGAAGTGAACTCGCTACCACTGCGCTATCCCTGGTATGATGAGGGGTGTAAGATCAAAGGCAGACTGGTTCAGATCTAGTTAACTACACACGCATAATTTGCAAGGAATTTATGGAATTTGTATTCATGTAAAGTAGATCGACCAGCATAGTTTGTGTAGAAGAACTATTTTCTTCTGGTCACATTATAATCTATTAAAGTCGTAGCAAATTTGGACATGAAATGTTACATCACTAATTTACTAAGTTATATTTAATTTGCTTTTTGAGTGGACTAACAACATATATTTGACATGTATAGGTGATGAGTATGTGTGTTTTACGTTTATTTATCGTCACTACCGGTTGCCAATATGAGCGACGCCTCCTGAAGAGATTAGTCATATTAGATTTTGGAGGATAGTGCAATGATACAGCCAGAGACCCATTCCAGAGTCTCCTCTGGTTCTTTTACGTGCACGGTGTACAGCACCAACACTATACCTCGGTTTAACGTCCCATCTGAAAGACTGTTAATTTTATTATGGTCAGACGGGGGATCGAACCTGCGATTCCTGGATTACCAGTCCAGCGTGTTACCACTGGACTACATATCCGTCTGATGAGTAGTCTATTTAAATGAATAAATAAACTATTTACTACTGGCTTAAAATACCGCTTGCCCATGCACCCACTATATATACTGTTTTTTTGTCCAACATTTTCAACCATTTGGTAGTCTCTTAACCCTTTCCTTCATAGAGATTTAGGTTAATATACTATTATATCTCCATACAAACGACAGCCATTTAACCCTTTCCTTCATAGAGATTTAGATTAATATACTATTATATCTCCATACAAACGACAGCCATTTAGCTATCATGCAGTGGATAAGTAGTCGCCATATCTATCCCACCTCCATAGATATTACTGGGACTACATAGAGATTTAGATTGATATACTATTATATCTCCATACAAACGACAGCCATTTAGCTATCATGCAGTGGATAAGTAGTCGCCATATCTATCCCACCTCCATATATATTACTGGGACTACATGAGATTCTGGCCTTTATTATGAACATTGGTTTGGCTACTACATTGTCAGTGTACGTCGTATTGGTAATGGCATCAAGGTGCTTCCATGAGGGAAAGGGTTTATGAACATTGGTTTGGCTACTACATTGACAGTGTACGTCGTATTGGTAATGGCATCAAGGTGCTTCCATGAGGGAAAGGGTTTATGAACATTGGTTTGGCTACTACATTGACAGTGTACGTCGTATTGGTAATGGCATCAAGGTGCTTCCATGAGGGAAAGGGTTTATGAACATTGGTTTGGCTCCTACATTGTCGGTGTACGTCGTATTGGTAATGGCGTCATGGTGCTTCCATGAGGGAAAGGGTTAAAAATAATAATGTTGTGTCTAATCAACCTAAAGCATGGCGCGATCTAGTGTTTGCTTAATCTGGAGATTAAAGAATGCAGAAAGTACATAACGGATACCTTTCTTGAGATGTAACCTAAAGTGCAGGACAGTGAACGTAGTTGATACAAATTTATTTTAGCTCGATTGCGAAACAAGTTCTTATATTAATCACTCTCGAGACCTCATTCCTGATGGAATCCAACGCCACGAGGGAGAGAGAAGAGGCAATGTGTAATTGAAATGCCTTGCCTAAGGGCACAATCGTAATGGCTCCAACGTGACTCCAACTCCAGGCCTTTCGCACCTTAAGCGAACGTGCTATCACGCCTTATAATAATGCTTAACGGTAGATATAGATGCATGAATGCAACTATATTGTTTGACAAGTAAGAACATATTTACCATATCTCTGTAGATTGAAGAAAGTGTTGAAGAGTTGCAAAATAAGAAAACGGGCAATACCCAGACACGTGAGTTCATTTTGTAAATTGTCGCTGATGTACAAATATCTTACCTTTCTCTACTCTAGCATGGTAGGACATCATTATATGAATGTAAGATATTTGTATGTTTACCGTAGGAGAGCATGTGTGGCTGTAAATGTAGTAAACAAATATATTACCTCTACTCTAGCATGGTAGGACATCATTATATGAATGTAAGATATGTGTATGTTTACCGTAGGAGAGCATGTATGGCTGTAAATGTAGTAAACAAATATATTACCTCTACTCTAGCATGGTAGGACATCATTATATGAATGTAAGATATGTGTATGTTTACCGTAGGAGAGCATGTATGGCTGTAAATGTAGTAAACAAATATATTACCTCTACTCTAGCATGGTAGGACATCATTATATGAATGTAAGATATGTGTATGTTTACCGTAGGAGAGCATGTATGGCTGTAAATGTAGTAAACAAATATATTACCTCTACTCTAGCATGGTAGGACATCATTATATGAATGTAAGATATGCGTATGTTTACCGTAGGAGAGCATGTGTGGCTGTAAATGTAGTAAACATCTGGTTTAGAATATTATCAAAGAGTCCATTGCAAAACTAGAAAGCAATTGCGTGACCAAATACCATGTGACCCTGCCATCTTGTGGGTCAAAGGTGTAGAAATCTTATCAGTAATGGGAAAAGACACCTCCGTGGTCTAATGGTTACGGTCGCTAAATTGTATACTACTGTAACATATCATCACTGATGGTCACGGGTTCGAGCCCCGCTCAGACCGTGTCTCTTTATATGAAAAAGTTGGCAGTTTCTTACAGAGGTTGGTGCACCAAGTACTGGTTAACCGCTGGAGTATGCCTAGGAAAGGTGTTGTTAGGTAAACTGCCCGTCGCTCAAATGGGCAACCGGTAGCGACGTTAAATAAACTTAAATATAACAAGAAAAGTTATTGAATATAAATATGTAATAGGACGATGGAAAACTCACTCTGCATAATACACACTCGGATAGTGTATTGAGTGAGTGTATATAAATATGTAATAGGACGATTGAATACTCACTCTGCATAATACACACTCGGATAGTGTATTGAGTGAATGTATATAAATATGTAATAGGACGATGGAAAACTCACTCTGCATAATACACACTCGGATAGTGTATTGCGTGAATGTATATAAATATGTAATAGGACGATGGAAAACTCACTCTGCATAATACACACTCGGATAGTGTATTGAGTGAGTGTATATAAATATGTAATAGGACGATGGAAAACTCACTCTGCATAATACACACTCAGATAGTGTATTGAGTGAATATATATAAATTATAAAGTACATACTTTAGTAATTAAATGTAAACATGTTGAGTAAACATGTTGACAATAACATGAAACCCTGTCCAACATAATAGTATATACCACATCCCTGCTGAAACATCCGCGAATCATATGGGAACCAATTATTGTTGCAGAATTTCAATTACATAAATAGATTGACCTGGTCATTTCTGGATTCCCACTCAAGTCAGTATTTCTATGCGCACACGAGTGAAAGCTTGGAACTAGTTCCCTGAAAACAATTGGACAATTTTAATACCTATAATACATAGCAGTAATTCTTATCACATAAATTCCCATTCGTCCAGAAAAAATGTGGACGGAAACAGTGTATCAACCAAGGTTCTACATTCGGTGATCTAGTTCATAACACAAGCCGCCGGAATTCAACAACAGATTTACTCTCGTATGATTACAACAGTGTCCACACAATATAGCACTTTACCGCAAATAGTGTCAACGTCTCCGCATTACATAAAGTAGTTTCTATAATTATAATTATTATGATAACAAATGTTTCCTAAACATGCTTCAGTCCTTGTCATTTCCAATCTTGCTCAGAGAAAAGTCAATATGCCAATGTTACAAATGGCTAATGCGTTTAGCACTATTTGTAAGTTTAAGATTTTGTTACAATGTATCTTGGCTGTTTTGTTGTTGATGCCAGATGACTTGTGGAAGATCGGTGGTTCTACTCTGGTATCCATCTGTACCTGAGATACTTATCATAGGTGGTGCACACCTGGAGTCTTCCGCCACCAATAAATAGCTGGAAATGACCTAAGCTGTTGATGCGACTTTAAACTCCAAAAACCCAAACCAAATTGTTGTCTGCAGATACTACATTGTATTGTGTGTGCGTTTTACGTTTATTTATCGTCGCTACCGGTTGCTCATATGAGCGACGCCTCCTGAAGAGATTAGGCATTTTAGAGGATAGTGCATTGGTACATGATGCAGACAGAGAACCAGTCCAGAGTATCCTCTTGTTCTTTTACGTGCACAGTGTAAAGCACCGACACAAGACCTCGGTTTAACGTCCCACCTGAAAGACTGTTAATTTTATTATCGACGGGGGTTCGAACTGGCGACCCTGGAGTACGTGTCCAGCGTGTTACCACTGGACTACAGATCCGTCTGTAACATTGTATTGATATGCAAATATGGTATATATTATAGTTTTACAACAACTGAAAATACACATATACATGTGCTTAAAACGCAATAGAAATGCAACCATATACATAAGAATATTTAATAATCAACATTGAATTTCAACGCATATAATTATTAATTTCATTAAGCCAGTTTATGCACTAGACGGTCACCTAAACTAATCCATTTCTCACAGTTTCATGTGATAATTCGCAGTTAAAGTGTATCGCTAGAAAAATAATTTGCAATATAGAGTATGTACATAGAAAATAAAATTCTAAAATGTTTCGTTTTTAATGCCGTAAAATATATATTGTTTGAACAATGTTATCTATTACAGTTGAATTAAGTACAACGGATACATGTTACCCCAGGAGTATTGACCAAGCTGATCTTCAGGGTAACTATATTCAGGAGAAGACAGTAGCCCAGAAAAAGGATGCTGAAAATGATTACCCATCTACAGATAATGATGAAACTAGTGTACATGCAGACTCTGGGTTTCAATATCCAGCTAAGGTTGTATCTATAGGCCATCTTAAAGAAAGCCCATGCAAAAAGTACAAAAAAGAGCTTGCTAGAAAGAAAATTGGAACAAAGAAAAGTGGTCACGGGAAGGAAAGTACTGGTTTAAAACTGGTTAACAGGGAACGTCCCTACCCAAAATTGATAGAGAACATTCATGTAGAGGATGGTGCTGATACACAACAGGGTCAACAGCGTGATGGAATTGCAGAACATGACAAAGAACAAACCATTTGCGACGGGTCAGTTGATCGACCACCTGAATCGAGCTTGGGTATTGGGCAGGAATGTGGCAGCACTTTGATAACATACCCCGATACTATTGATCAGCAACCATATACCAGTTTTAACTCCATATCTGGTGATAGTTACTATGAGGCTGAGGCAGGTGGTAGTATTGCACATGCAGTGGAAAGGTTCATATCAGATACTGGTGAAAATACAATTGATCAGCCATTAGACCTATCAGTAGGCAGAAACATGAGACCGAGCTCAACAAGAATGTATGGAGACGACAGTCTAGCTGCACCATATGATATTGCTAGTATGACAACAGATGTTAGAGCAGAAAGCAATGATTGTACAGATCAATATTGTGACACAGATCTCTCATCCATTAAGTCACATTCCCAAGACGTAGTGGCAGATGATGCACAGGACTTGAGTGCCAATCAGTGTTCAGTCAGCAATGATCGTAATTTGCCAGGCCTGAGTACTCTGTCATTAGAAAGCAGTGATCGGCGAGGCACAGCTTCTGTCGCTATGCAGGATTCTTCAGCTGTTGACCGACAAGTGTCGCAAAGTGGTCAACAACACATTATATATCTGATTGCAGGTGGACAGGTAACTGTAGAACAACTTGCCAAATTGTTTTGTAGTAATCGGAAGAAGGCTGCTGTCAAACAGCTATCTACATTAATTCCGGCAGTAGAAAGGGACTTGTTCCAGGAATATGTTCAAGCGAGATCTTGTCAGGATCCAGTCAGTCCATCAAACAGGACAACTGAACCTGAGCAAAATATTCCAGTTCTAGCTATTCCTAATCTGCAATACTTGGGATTAGCCGATGAGGATGGCTGTATCAAGGAGAGCAAGACAGAGCAAGTGAAGAATAAACTGAAGGAGAAACTGGAGGGGAAGAGAAAGTCATAGTGGCTGAGTGGTTTTGTCATTGACTTCAAATCACTTGCCCCTCATCGCTTGCCCCTCATCGCTGTATGTTCGAATCCCACTAGGGCGTCAAATTATTTCATGTAAGGAAGCTATCCAACTGGCTTGCATCAATTCGGCGTACGAGAGCTGAGAATACGTATCAGGCTTGAATTATATATATATTAGGGCTGTCAACGAGTAGTGATTTTGGTACTCGAGTACTAGGAAAGGTATTCGATCGAGTTACCGTTACCGTGGATTATGCTTCTTGTCCGTCCAGTCCTCACCGGCACACACCATATTTCGCGCATTATCATGTACACAAGACTCGATCTTCCCATCGAGCCCAAACTCTGACACGCAATCTTTCAACTTATTAGCAATGTTCTCTCCCGTGTGTCTGTCTGGCATAGCACGAGTCATTAGCACATTAGCTTTCATAGTCCAGTCATCAGTGATATGGTGTTCTGTGACTGTCATATAACTCTCTGTTGAATTAGATGTCCATGTGTCGGTTATAATGGAGGCTGCCTGCATATCCTTCAGTTCCGATATGAAATCGCATCACTCCTAATCGTACCTCTTAACAATGCGGGAACGAACTGTATTCCTGCAAGGAATCTTATAGTCCGGGGCAACGATTTGTAGCAAATTACGGAACCCTTCCACTATACTGAGAGGAACATAGTCTGATATGATCATATCCGCTATGGCTTGCGTGATGTATTCCGCGTTGGCAGACGATCTCTTCAAGAATGAAGTTATAGGCATCTGTTTCGCTGTGCCGTTAGAGGTGAGGCCTTCTGCTGGATGGTTTAGCCTCAGATGATTATGCAGGTTGGTAGTGCCACCAGTAAATGTCAGACTGGCATCGCACACCTTGCAAGAAACAGTCTTGTCAAGTCTTGCAAAGTACTTCCATACCACAGATTTAGGTGAAGGCATTCTCACAATTCACTTTTATAAGTTTATTACTATACTACTATTACATTCTAAAGATCTCTGCACAGTTTAACAGCATTAACGTTAATGGCAAAAGTTACGATATTTATTATTTAACAACTATTTCGGTATTGCCCTGCTATGGGTAGCTGCTTAAAGTTCTAAATTGAGTAATCAATTAAGTGTCAATTATAACATCAAAACAAGTTCCGACCACCAGACAAAAGATGTCATTCACACGACAGACAATCGGACGACCCGCCTCAGTAGTGACGACTGATAAAATAATTTGCATCAAACTTACGCTTCCCAATTAAGTTGAATCAACACCTTAATTATTCGGTCACTGTAGCCGGCTCTGTGTGATATACAGGTATTGTTAATCACCATGACACGCTGTATATTGCATTGTTTGGTACAGCGGAAGTTTCGCTAATCCCACTGATTACGATTTGTTCACAGGCAACTCCGTATTTGCGCAAAATAAAGATTTATTTGATTTTTTTTTTTAACCGAGTACTCGATTATCTAAAAAGTATTCGATATTCGGACGTTCGATCGAGTACTGGTTGACATCCCTAATATATATATATTTGTATACAGTCAAACCTGTGTTAGTGGTCACCCCCATTAAGCAGCCAACCTGTATTAAGCAGCCAGCTTCCATATTCCCAATTTGCAGTTTTAATATACATTTGACATCTGTTAAGCAGCCACCTACGACAGGTTTGACTGTATATCTGTCGTAGACCACAAATGACCTGACCGTATGGTCGTTTTATTGCTCGAATGCTTGCACCAAAGAGTTTTATTTGATATGTGATACTAATAATGTTGAAATCTGTAACTGTGCCATGTGATTGCATTGTGTTGCTATTAAAATTGTACATATCAGCTATATGTTATTTTTGGTCTCCGCGGGAAATTCTGGAACGAAATTGTGAAAGCATGATGATTAACACTTTGCACATTAGCGGCAGATAAAATCACTTATAAACAACATATGAGCCAGATCAGACAACACAGAACGGATAGTGGAGCTAAACACTTGACTGAATAGCAAACAACATAGATCCTGATCAGACGCGGCAGATAAAATCACTTATAAACAACATAGAGCCAGATCAGACAACACAGAACGGATAGTGGAGCTAAACACTTGACTGAATAGCAAACAACATAGATCCTGATCAGACGCGGCTGATTTTATTTACTCAGCAGGCAAAGTGTTAAGAGATGCGTTAGTACCTTTATTGGGATAGCGTATAGTTTATTATACTAATTTGGGACCCCCCCGGAGTGGTTACGGTCGCCGACTTCAAAACACTTATCTCACCGCTGTAGGTCCGAATCTTTCATGTGAGGAAGCTGGCTTGTGGTAGGTCGGTGGTTCTACTTGGATGCTCGAAGGGCACCAAGGTCTTCCTCCACCAATAATAGCTAGAGGGTCGCCATATCAAATACTGTTGGGAGGGGCACCCACGGTCTTCCACCACCAATAATAGCTAGAGGGTCGCCATATGACCCACGCTGTTGGCGTGACTAATTGTTATATTGTTTGGATACGGTTATGTACAATTTCGAAACAGTTCTTCATCAATTCAATCGCAGGTAATAGACTGCATTGTCCATTCCAAATGGAGGTTGGACTAAATTACACAGAAAATGATACATCCAATCAAGGGGGCAAATTTATCTATGACAAAGCAGATTGGCCCCTGTTTCATGAAATTTGTAGGGAGATCACCCTTGATAGTGTCTACTCCGAGAGTGTGGATATCTTCTGTGGTAATTTAACAGCAACAATTTTAGAACTAGGTGAGAAGTGTATACCTGTCTCCTCCGGCAGGGTGTCTAAACATAAAAAGGTCCCGTGGTGGAATGACGAATGTTACAATGCGGTACAGGATAGAAAAAAGGCATTAAATCAACTAAAAAGAAATCCCTGCCAAATGAAACTTCACACACTACAAGAGGCTGAATTACAATCTAAAAAAGTCATTCTTGAAGCAAAAAAAGAAAATTGGCAGGAATTCTGTGAATCGATTTCAACTCAAAAATGTAGTGCAAAAATATTTTGGCAAAAAATTCACAGAATTAAAGGTATAGCTTCAAATCCTGTACCATTATTAAAATACAAAAACGATTTGGCAATAGGTCCCCTTGAAAAGGCTAATTTCCTGGTAAAACACTACCAACAGGTCTCCAGTGATTCAAATATGTCACCAGATACTATAAAATGTCAACAAACCTTTGAATCACAACATCAAAATGTAATAAATGATATTCCTTTAAATCTTCCATTTTCATTGTCCGAGTTTAAATCTTAAATTAGTGACGGACGTGATTCTGCGGCGGGACTAGATAGGATATCCTATCTTCTATTTAGACACATGCCGGATTCGGCCCTTGGAACTATGGCTGAAGCTTTTCAACAAGATATGGAGTAGCGGGGTGTACCCGATGGCCTGGAAGGATGTGTGATACCGCTTTATAAAAATGGAAAAGATAAAAATGAACCAAAATCTTACAGACCTATAAGCCTTACATCACACTCAGGGAAATTGCTTGAGGGAATGGTAAAGGCACGTTTAGAACATCACATAGAATCAAAAAATATACTAACTCCCTTTCAATCTGGCTTTCGAAAGGGAAGGAGCACTCTAGATCAACTTGCTCGACTGCAGCACGTCGTAATCTATGTCAAAAATAGAAAACGTTCAGTGCTGGCAATTTTCTTAGACCTTCAGGCCGCTTTTGACTTAACGTGGCACTTTGGAGTACTCTATAAATTAAAAGAGTACGGTATCACAGGTTCTTGCTTCCAATATCTCAGGGCCTTTCTGGAGAATAGGACTATTCAAGTAAAGGTTGGGGGTTATCTCTGAAAAAGCAACTATTGACAGAGGGACTCCCCAGGGCGCGATACTCTCACCATTGCTCTTTTCTCTTATAATCAATGGTCTCCCAGACACTCTCCAAGGTTCTGGGATGGTTATTAGCCAGTTTGCTGATGATTCAGGAACCTGGATAATGGGGTCCAACTTGGTTAAACTAGTTAAGAAAGCACAAGCTGGATTGGACTCTATGGGGATGGGCCAAAAACTGGGGTTTCAAAATTTCTGAAACAAAAACAGTAGGAGTTTTATTTGGGAATCAGAAACAACACAATTTGAACGTTAACTTAGGTGGAACACCAATTAAATTTGAAAGAGTTGCGAGATTTTTAGGTCTTCTTTTGGACGATAGGTTAGCTTTCACGCAACACATTAAGGATTTGGTTACCCGGTGTGAAAAAGACTTAAATGTCATGAGGATGTTAAGAGGCACAGACTTTGGATCTCCTAATTACACCTAACCATTAAGGCAATATCTGTAGTTTTAATTAAAATGGCAATTAGTTTTGTAATTGATGCACTATAATAATATACTGTCTATCTACACTTATACAAAGACATGTAGTGGCATCCACACATATTTAAATGCACGTAATGTTCATGCATACAATTAGCCAAAAGTGTAATATTATATATATGGCTCTATTGGGCACAACCATCTGTGTCTCACATGATCATTGTGATATATTTTCTATCACGGCATGTCTACACGTTATTGTTAAAATACTGTGTTATTTATCTAGTAGCATAATTAAACAAGGAGAAAACTAAGTCTGGATCGTGCCAATACAGCTCTCGAACCCGTGGCCCAATGAAATTGCTGGAGTCGCGGGAGAAAATCTAGCAATGCACGGAAAAATTCACATAAATCACATAAAATAAACATTGAGAGTACTCCATCCTAAAATTAATCTTCCTCCACAACTCTTCTTCACAACATAAAATGAAATAAGTATTTATTTCATAAATAACTAAAGATATGTAACACATCCTAATAACGTTATAGCATTTACTACTTGGAATCACCAGTTATTGGGCCAATCTAGGAATATTCACTGAAGTGAAGCTTTGATGCTATAACATGTAACAATTTACAACAATAAATGTTCAACATGCTAAAAATGAACATTTCCCATAAATCATATCATAGCTTAAGGGCCCCCTTTCAGTTTCTGATATGAATATGTAATCACATCTGATCATTTTCAGTTAGAAACATGTAAACCTTTATAGAAATGTACAAATGATCTGGATATATCAAATAATTATCTAGAAAATCCAGGTTATGCAAACATGAATTTTAGTTAATAAGAAACTATTTGGAGAATTATATTCCTAAATAGTGAGTAAATCCTAAATGGCTTGATTTTCTATAATTACTCACAATTAGTTAAGATGTGGTTATTTGTTTTTATATGACCACGTTCTATGTTTGGAAGGAATTCCACCCCATCTAAAACTCATCTGAAAGAGAATGAGTCCAAAAACTGTCCAAAACTGCTAAAATTGGACACTCCCCTTATATCATAGCATAGGGGCCCCAACTGTGCTACAAACATAAATTTTATTTGATCATCCTGAGTCAATAAAAGATCAATGTTTGTAGAAATACATAAATCTTCTAGATACCTCACATAATTGTTCAGAAAATCTAGGTTATGTGAGCATGATTTTAGGTTAACCTGACTATATTATCCAAATATGTATAATTGTGAGGTGAAAATTTCAAAAGAAATATTTTCTATATATTGCTCCAAACTTATTATGGAATGGTTATCTGGCCTTGCAAAGTAATATTTAATAAGCAGAAGTGCATTTTTGTCCTGCTAATCGCTCAATTGATAGTGTAAATGACCAAAATCTGTCCAAATTAGCTTAAATTGGCCATTTCTTATATGTCATAGCATAAGGCCCTAAATTTTGGTAATAACCAAAATATGTAATAATCTCTGATCATGTTAAGTCAAGAACATGTCAATGTTTGGAAAAATATATATATATTCAGGATAGATGTAAAAATTTCTCCTGGAAATCTATGTTATGTAGACATATGCTTTTGGGCTATTTATGGTCCTACGCACAAATTCTCATATATGATGCTAATGCAATTAAGTTACAGTATTCCATCATTCCGAGTTAATAGTTTGTCATACTTTTAATTTTTATAATTATTATAGTTTGTTATTTTGCTCGATTGCGAAACAAGCTGTGCAATAGTTAAATCAATCCCATCTTAACATTTCATCTCTCTCTAATTCTTGTGTAACAAACAGCAAATCCATAGCCTTGTGGGTTACTGGAAAACAGATTATCGACCAGCTGGAGTGGATCGACCATAACGCCAGTCTATGTCTGAGACTACAGTAACACCACAACATTTATGGTATTCCATTGTCTTCTCTTGGTAAATAACTCGTTATATACATAACAAAGGAGTACTCTCTTATTAAATAAATAATAAATAACTAAGCATTAATCATACTTATAATAAACAAATAAAATAAATAATATTATTAAGCAATTTGGGCAGACTATACCTACGTTGTCAATATATTTTTATTATACATCCTTGTCTATTGGATTGCTGGGTTTGCGGAGATTGTTTTATTCAAATCCTCCTTGTTTATTTGAGGTAAGGAGCACTGCAGGCACTCGACAACCTGAGTAAGGTTGGCGGGTGTCTGGGGTGTTCCGGACACTTACTGTTAGTGATTCCGCTCAATGCTGGAATAATTCAGTCTCTGAGCAGCCTAGGTTTACCCTAATTACTCAAATTTTGTGAGCCAATCTTGCAGACAGATAAATATAGCCGTGTGACTTCCTTTTCGGTCTTGCGGGAGTAAGCTCGCTACTACAACATTTATCTCTATCATCTGTGAAAGGTCTAATAAAGTATACTTACTATCTATATAGAACAACAGTTAAAATCAAAATGATATATACCCAGGGATAAAGCTATTATAATATCATAATTTTACTAGTTTGTCTTTTATTAGTAGGATATGTGTCCATGATAACATGGGAGTGCAAGGATTACTCTACCAGGTTGAGCATGACACAATATATACCTGAATATGTGCATGGTAATTTTAACTTTTACTAGACTAATGCAGAAGGAGGATCTTGTGAAATATACAGGGCACATTATGAGCCATCAATTCTCTGATGGACACGTGCTCATGGTAAAACTTCTTCCTTCTATCTACATAATTAAATCTGTCTTTCTAACTTATGCTATCCCACTATAAGTCACTTACTCTAAATATATTTTAGTGACGGGGATAGCTGATATATCTATATGACTCAAGATCCTCATCAGAAATTCTTAAGACTAAGCGGGTAATAATTTAATAATTCCACAAATTTAGCTTAATTCATATGGAGATCAATTCATATCTTTTACAATGAATGTGGCCTAAACCCATGCACATGTTCAGCTTAGTAAACTATCAGCCTTTTAGTACCAACAAAAGCATGATTTGTGCAAAAGCTACATGCCAATGTTCTAAATGTACATATATAGCTCCCTGGGGATAATAACAACAAGAAATCAGGTGGTAAAATCTAAAATTATCATTAAGCAGTCTGTCCAATTGCACACAGTCCAATAAATTAGATTTCTGCTTGCATTGCTGGCTCTGAACACAAAATAGACCTCTCATAGGCTATTCACCATCCAACCTGATGCAACATTAATTATAAAAATATTTTCAGGAAGTGCGAAGACGACCAGTATCTTAAATACTGTGCGTTACCAACGAATGTTTTAAATAAAATGATATATCTATTTTTATATTATAATGTTAGTTTTAATGTGGCCCTGAAAGGAAACCGTTTGTATAATTTATACATACAGAACATTTTCTGCGGAAATGGAAGTACTGCTTTTAGTACCATTTTTTATTGTAATGCACAGGCAGAGAGACTTTTAACTGTAAATTCATGAGGCTTTTCATCTTCAACCTAAATTTGGGAATGGGACATGATAATCTGCTATAATAGCCTAATATGTCATAAAGACTCTATCCTTTTGTACATCATATACATCTTTATTTTTACTGTGTACACTGAACCCTTGTAAATATATAAATGGAGCATATTGTATCCTGGGTTCAGTGAAAGTGTCTGAAGTGCTTATATTTGTTCGCAAAGTATCTTCAGACCACATATTAGGCTGTTGAGAAACACCAGCAGACAGATCATCTGGGCACAAACATTTAAAATTCTAACATAGAATTATAGAATCACAACATTATATATCTACAGAATGTTGTGGTTATATATAGCCTCTTGAATTAATATGAACTATTCAAGTGTAGATAACTATAAGCTAGACGTAATGTTTTCATTAAAACATTGTATATTTTAATCATAATGTATGTAATTATTTTAGTCACAATCAAAGTTTGTAATATTAACACTAGTACAGGTTCTTGCGGTCACAAAGTAGCTCTAAGCTAGGCTTCAAAATCAATCAATCAGTAAACAGTTCGAGCTAGGACCAACAAATGGATAGTTTTTCTACCAATGAAAAACATCCTTACAAATGCTGCTTCTAGCCGAAAACATTCAAACGTTAAACTGTTTCTGATGTCCGTTTTTGAAGATTTGTGACTGTTTGAACCATACAAAATGACATATAAACGGCGAGAAACATAATAAATCGGGTCGATAATTGGTCGCGCGTCGCGTGCGAGGACATAGAGATCATCGAACATGGAAAAGATATATAATTACAAGAGATACGAGGACAGTTTAGAGTGACTCCTAAACAGACCCTATGTATTTTGATGCTTGCAGCCTAAGTTATGGTGGGGCTGAGTTATCAAATAACATTACTCATCTAATTCACACATTATAGAATTAAGATGCGTGTTAGTACAGCGTGACTCATGTACCGACTATATAATTTGGTGCTTGTAGCCTAATCTATGGCCGGGCTGAGCATGCAAATAATATTATACATCAAACATATTCATACATTTATTAATATGAGATGTGAGACAGTATAGAGTGATTCCTGTACTGAGCCTATACATGTTGGTGCTTGTAGCCTAATCTATGGCCGGGCTGAGCATTCAAATCGTATTATTAACACACACAACTTAATCACCTTAGTTTATACTCTATGAGTAATAACTAAACTTCTTAGTACGCTCGCCCATATGGTTCGCCGGCGGCGAGGGTAAATAAGCTCAATCATCGGAGGTGGGATGGGGTGGAGCAGCTAAACTAGTAGAATAGACTGTTCTTTGAGGAATCGCAACCAGCACTTCATCTACCAAGTAGTTGTTTTATCAGTTCCGCACTCCCAAACAATAATACAGTCTACATCAGCCATGTCAAAGTCGGTTATCTCGAAGTCAAATCAAAGTCCCGTTTCAGACACTATCATTTTACATATAACTGGCTCCGTTTATGTCGAATTTCGTTAAGTCAAACTTCGGTTATGTCGGAAGTATTTTTGTTCGGTCCGATGGAATTCGACATAACGGATGTAGATTGTATATGAATTACCGTAATAGACGAAACACTGTAATTATGCCGATTATTAAAGCGACACTACACCAGTGAAAACAAAAATATCTATAGAATGTACTTTCCTATTATATGGTATAATTCTTTTCCAAATATTTGCCTCAAATACTGAGTATGTCAACTAATAAACAAACGTCGTATACGCAGTTTGTTGACATAATATAATGTAAACACCCATGCGTAATACAACTAGTGTATCCTGAATAACACGATTTATGGTACAGATTTACCATTATATCTCATATTTGTGCCTATTTATTTGTAGATTATTCGTAGTTAAATTATCTCTAAACGACATTATCTCGCGTTTGGCATTGACTCCGATGACAAACAAACGTCAATTCAGGAGCGTGGATGACCGTTATATAAAATCATACTTTCAATCCACAAAAACACTGTTTATTGATTCAATGTTTCGAGTGTATTCGGAAAATTTTGTAGTAGCAATGCATTTATACGTGGAAAAAATGCATTTTATTTGTTTTTGGCGATGTAATGTCGCTTTAAATAACCAATTATGTTACATGTATTAGATTGGTATGTTCTGATAGCTGTACAACAAAGCTTCAAGTTTCAAAAGTTTATTAGACATTAAACATAGGTGTTTGTCGTCATACAGTGTAGGACTGAACAGTACATAAAATACAATGAAATACATTAAAATAAATGGGTATGATAGTTTGAATTACATAACATATATATACATACATATAATGAATGCCCCGCCTCCGTGGTCGAGTGATTAAGGTCGCTGACTTGTATACCACTGTAACCTATCAGCACGGGTTCGAACCCCGCACAAACCGTGTCTCATTTATATGAAAACGTTCACAGTTTCTTACGAAGGTTGGTGCATCCAAGTTAACCGATGGAGCCTGCCCAGGAAAGGTATTGTTCGGTAAACTGCCCGCCGGCGATATAGTCCAAAATGGTGCTGATGCTGATGCAGGCGTAAAACCCGAAATACATATATAACATAATAATGAATGCTAACAAATGGAAAATTTGCAACACATTTTCTGAAAACAGGAATTGATTAAATTTACTAGTGGGTTTGATATGTTTAAGAACAATGGGATGGCTTACAAACTGGATAATCTTTAAATACTTCTGTTAAAGGGCGTGGGCAATGGGATGGTGTATGTAAAAAATGTCAGTGTTGTTAAGAAATGTTAACATTTCCGTTTGTTCTAACAGGAATACACTGAATGAAACTGAAACTATTTAGATATACATAATCACACTAAAGTATAAACTTTATTTATTTTACAATGATTGAGAAACAAGAATTAACAACTACATGTATTAACAATTAATCGCTATCGATACCGCAGATGAAATCGTATATGTGGTCATTTGTGTGGGTGGAAGCGAGAGTACCCGGAGAGAAAACCCACCTATCCAATCTCGCATACTTCCCAGTCCGAGGTTCGGACCTGAGTTGCATTGGTTGAGAAACAAATATGCTAACCATTGCTCTAATTGGAATGCCTTAGGCAAGGCACTTAAATTCATCATTTCGTCTTCTCTCTTCGTCGTGGCGATGGATTCCATCAGTAATTAATTCTTGAGAGCGATTAAACGAATGTAATAACTTGATTTGTAATCGAGCTAAAATAAATTTGTGAAAACTCTACACAAAGGTGAATGGATGCAGGTTTATTTTATTAAACTGTCAAAAGGGAATTAAGTCATGTTTACCATTATATATCCTCTAGTGTCCTCAAATCGGTCATCAGAGATGTCGGTTCCGGGTCGTGGTAAAAATGGCAGCGCCCATTGTTATTTATGTAGTTATATTCATTTCTAATTATTTGAAATAAAAGGGGTAAGTTACTATATTTACATCATACATTTAAAAACTATGTAGTTTTAAGATTCGTTCTGTTGAATGCCGATCATATCATAACGAAAACCGGAATCCTAGTTTAAACATATTTTATTGCCAATATTAAAGTGCATAATATATACAATATAATACATCATAGCAAACTACAGCATAAATAATGGCAGGTGGGTCGGGTCACAAGTTCTCAAAACATTAGATTCGACCCTTCCCAATTGGTGCATTGATTTTACAACATTTACATATGGCAGAGTAGATATATTATACGAGTACATGGCAATATAATACATAGTAAACATCGATTGCAATACATGTAGTTACAATGTAATAGTCAGAGACTAAGAAGTGACTATAATAGAAGAAACAGGAGTGATTATATGATTAGATAAGTGTTGGAAAATGAATGAAGGGAGACGAGAGTGAAAGACTTGTAGTGTGTAGTGTCACCTAGCTCCTGGAGCAACAGAGGGAGGCTAATTGATTCGATCAAAACGTTTGGTATCTCTTATAAACACTTGAACAGCTTGAAAGACAGCACTATTGTTTTCATATGAGAGTTCAACATTACCATGAAGTAAGAACTGGCAGTTCAAGGGATGAAAGCGACGGGTTACTACGAATAATTGAGACCTTTGCGCAGTATAAGTTATGCAATTAAAGAAGTAATGTGCTGCATCTTCACGCTCATTACAGTGATTACAAAGGTCGTGATCCAAAACATGATTAAGAAATAAGTCGCGTTTAAAGTCACTACAATTGTTCCTAAAACGCGTGTGCATAACTGATAAGGCACTATCCCATGATATCGAGAGCAACCCAGGCCCCATCCAAACGGACATGTATCTGGAAGGAAACTCCACAATCTTTCCGTGTGGAAACTGTCAACTGCCCGTCTCCTGGACTTGCAAGGGTGTCCAGTGTGACATGTGTACGGTCTGGTTCCATGCCGATTGCCAGAACATAAATGACTCCCTATACGACAGACTCGGAAACTCTTCAAC
Source organism: Archivesica marissinica (assembly GCA_014843695.1). Taxonomy (NCBI): domain Eukaryota; kingdom Metazoa; phylum Mollusca; class Bivalvia; order Venerida; family Vesicomyidae; genus Archivesica; species Archivesica marissinica. Next base: position 1,770,247 of record CM026394.1, read on the forward strand.
TGGGACGGCAGTCTGGAAGTGTTCTATTTGCGAAAACATAAATATTTCAAACAGCTCTGTCCCGAGCCTGGACTCCCTCGAAACCTCAAATCCCTTCGCCAACCTTGACAGCTCAAACATGAGCGATGTATCATTCTCCATGACCCAAACGTCCACTCCCAAGCGAAACCCCCCTAAGTCTAAAAAACAGGTCAAAAAAATAACATAAATAGGTCACTAAAAGTCCAAATCATCAACTGCAGGTCAATAGTAGACAAAACACTCGAATTCAACAAGTCCTGGCTTAAACCTAAGCATTATACCAGTGAAGTGTTTGACCCAGACCTAGGTTACTCCATTTTCCGTCGTGACCGTATCAATCAGGCAGGCGGAGGTATATTTATTGCTATAAGGAACTGCTTAACAGCCCAGGAAATGCCCGACCTACAGTCTGAATGCGAGGACCTATGGGTAAAATTAGACCTTGTAGGAAATAAGTCTCTTGTTATTGGAGCTTATTACAAACCTCGTG